>JAQZBX010037058.1:0-23939 GCA_029593785.1 Cabassous unicinctus | reverse complement strand
CCGCACGGCGCGGTGGGCTGATGCAGCAGGACCTCACAGCAAGGCGGAGATAAGCAGACACGGAAGAAACACACAGCGAATGGACACAGTAAAACACAAGCAGCAAGGGGGGGGGGGATAAATAAATAAATAAATAAATCTTTAAAAATAAATAAATAAATAAATAAATAAATGTAATAGATTTAACTCTCCTGTCAAAAACAATAAATTGGCAGAGTGGATTAACAAAGCATGACTCAACTACATTGTATCTGCAAGAGACTATCCTTAAAGTTAAAGATACAAGAAGGTTGAGGATGAAAGGATGGGGAAAAAAAAAAAAAAAACTATGCCATGCAAACAGTAACCAAAAGAAACCTGAGGTAGCTATACTAATAAAATAGACTTTAAGTTAAAAAACAGTTACAAGGGACAAAGATGGTCATTATAAACTGATAAAAGAGATAATTCAACAGGACAATGTGACAACTGTAAGTATAAATGCACTAAATAGCAGATCTCCAAAATATATGGAGCAAATAACGAAAGATTTGAAGGGAAAAATTGACGGCCCACAATAGTAGAAGACTTTTAACACACGACTCTCAATAATGGGGAGAACATCTAGTCAGAAGATCAATAAGGAAGTACAGGATTGAATGATACTCTAAACTAACTAGACCTAAGAGACATATATAAAACACTACACCCAATAAAAACAGAGTACACATTCTTCTCAGGTGCATATGGATCATTCTCAAGGATAGGTCATATGTTGGGTCACAAAACAAGTCTCAATAAATTAAAAAATATTGAAATCAGACAACGTATATTCTTCAACCAAAATAGAATAAAACTAGAAATCAGTAACAGAGGGAGAAATGGAAAATGAAATACAAGGTACCAAAACTTATGGGATGCAGCAATGACAATGATGAGAGGAAAATTTATAGCTCTAAATGCTTACATTAAAAAAGGAGAAAGACTTCAAATCAGAAACCTAACATCAAAACTGGAGGAACCAGAAAAAGAGCAAATTAAACCCAAAGTGAGCAGAAGGAAGGAAGCAACAAAGATTAGAGCGGAGATAAATAAAAAATATAGAGAAAAAAAAACAAAAACAACAATATAGAGAATCAACAAAACTAAAAGTTGGTTCTTTGAAAAGAGCAATAAAATCGACAAACCTTTAGCTAGACTGATAAAAAAGAGAGAGGATACAAAAAAAAAAAATCAGAAATGAAAAGGGGGACATCACTACTGACCCTGCTAAAATAAAAAGGACTATAAAAAGATACTATGAACAACTGTATGCCAATTAATTAGATAACCTAGATAAAATGGAAAATTCTTAGAAACACACAAACTACCCATATTGACTCAGAATAAAGAGAAGATCTCAACAAACCAAATACTACAAAAAAGACTGAATCAGTAATCAAAAACCTCCCAACAAAGAAAAGCCCAGGACTATATGACTTCACAGGGGAATTCTAACAAACATTCCAAGAAGCCTTAACTCCAATTCTTCTCAAATTCTTCCAAAAAATTAGAGGAGGGAACACTACCTAATTCATTCTGAGTCCAATATAACCCTCATACCAAAGTCAGATAAAGATACTGCAAGAAAAGAAAACTACAGACCAGTATCTCATATGAATATAGATGCAAAAATCCTCAACAAAATACTAGCAATCCAAATCCAACAGCATATTAAAAGAACCATACACCATGACAAAGTGGGATTGATCCCTGGTATGCAAGGTTGGTTCAACACAAGGAAATAAATCAATGTAATACACGTTATTAACAGAATGAAGAAAAAAAAACAACATATCATCTCAATTGACACAGAGAAGGCATTTGACAAATACAACACCCTATCGTGATAAAAAACATTTAAAGCACTAGGAAAAGAAGGAAACTTCAACATAATAAAGGCATATATAAAAACCTCACAGCTAACATCCTACTGAAAGGTTAAATACAGCAAGCTTTTCCTCTAAGATCATGAAAAAGATGCCCACTGTCACCACTGTTTTTCAACACTGTACTGGAAGTTATTGCCAGAGCAATTAGGCAACTGTGACAGTGTGAAGTTATTTTATGAATCCCCTAAAAGAAAAAGATTATGTCCTTGAACTAATCCATTCCTGTGGGTGTGGGGCCCTTTTGTTGGACTACGTCAGAGAGGCATGACTCAGGTTGAGTCTCCACTCTATTACTAGAACTTTATAAAAATGGAGAGCAGTCAAGATTGACTGAGGAGGCCTGGAAAGAGACAAGCCCTATGCTGAGTTGCCCACACCTGAGATCCAGGAGACAGTAGATTCTAGAGGGGAAGACAGGAACCTTGGCAGCGATCGGCTGCCATCTTGCTTTGCCATGTGGCAGGACAACAGGAGCACCAGTAGCTGACTTTGGTGAGAAAGCATCTCTGATGGTGCTTTGATTGGGACGTTCCACAGCCTTGGAACTGTAAGATTTCCCCTAATAAAATTCCCTTTATAAAAGCCAACCCATTTCTGGTACTTTGCATTGGCTGCCCTGTGGCAAACTAAGACAGCAAGAACAAGAAATATAAGGCACCCAAATTGGTAAGGAAGAAGTAAAACTTTCCCTATTTGCTGAGGATACACAGAAAATCCTGAATAATTGACAACAAAGCTCCTAGAGCTAATAAATGCATTTAGCAAAGTGGCAGGGTATAAGATCAATATCTAAAAATGAATAGTATTCCTATACACAAAGAAAAATCAAAAGAAGAAATCAAGAAAAAATTCCATTCACAATAGCAATTAAAAGAATCAAATATCTATGAATAAATCTAACCAAGGACGTAAAGCACTTATCACAAACAACTACAAAACGCTGCTAAAAGAAATTTTAAAAAGATCTAAATAAGTGAAAGGACATTCTATGTTCATGAACTGGAAGAATAAATATTGTTCTTGTTAAGATGGCAATTCTACCCAAAGCAATATATAGATTCAATGCAATCCCAATCAAAAATTCCAAAAACCTTTTTTGCAGAATCGGTAAAGCCAATCATTAAATGTATATGGACAAGTAAGGTGCCCTGAATAGCTAAAGCCATCTTGAAAGAGAAGAATGAAGTTGGAGGATTCACACTAACAGATCTTAAAAATTACGAAGCCACAGTGATCAAAACAGCATGGTATTGGCACAAGGACAAATAGACCAATGGAACTGAATTGAAAGCTTAGACATCAACCCTCACATTAATAGCCAGCTGATTTTTGACAAGTGGGCAAAGACCACTCTAGTTGAAAAGAATAGTCTCTTCAACAAATGGTGCTGAGAAAACTGGACCTTCATTTGCAAAAAAAGAAAGAGGACCCCTATCTTACACCACATACAAAAATCAACTCGAAATGGGTCAAAAACTTTAATATAAGAGCTAGAACTATCATAGTCCTAGGAGAAAACATAGGGAAGTATCTTCAGGGACTTGCTAGTCAATGATTTCTTAAACTTTACATCCAAAGCACATGCAACAAAAGAAAAATAAATAAATAAATGGGACCTCATCAAAATTTAAAACTTTTGTTCCTCAAGGACTTTTTCATGAAAATTAAAATGACAACTGACATAATGGGAGAAAATATTTGGAAACCACATATCCGATAAAGGATTAATTTCCAGAATATATAAAGAAATCCTTCAATTTAACAACAAAAGACAAACAACCCAATTGAAAAATGGTCAAAAGACTTGAATAGTATCTCTCCAAATCAGATATACAAATGACCAGAAAGCCCAAGAAAAGATGACCAACATCATTAGCTATCTGAGAAATGCAAATCAAAACCAACAATGAGAGACCATTTCACACCCATTAGAATGGCTGCTATTTAAAAAAATGAAAATAACAAGGGTTGGAGAGGATGAGGAGAAATCTGGTGGCAATGTAAAATGTAAAGTGTAGAACTACCATATGATCCAGAAATCACAATACTCAGTATATACCCAAAGAATTGAAAGCAGGGACTTGAAAAGATATTTGCACACTGATGTTCACAGCAGAATTATTCACAATTGCCAAAGGATGGAAGCAACCCAAGTGTCCATAAACTGATGAATTGATAAATAAAATATGGTATATACATACAATGGAATATTATTCAGCTGTAAAAAGGAATGAGGTCCTGATACATGTGACAACATGGATGAACCCTGAAGACATCATGTTGAGTAAAATAAACCAGACACAAAAGGACAAATATTGTATGATCTCACTGTTTTCACACAATGAGAATAAGAAAACTCATAGAATCAGAATCTAGAACAGGGGTTCTTAACCTTTTTTGTTCCATGGACCCCTTTGCCAGTCAGGTGAAAACCACAGACCCCTTACTAAGTCCTCATTATACTCTGTATTATTTAATAAATATATCAGACATGCACTAACATGTGCCCACAAGAATATTGTTTTTTTAAATTTCAATTCAAGCTCACAGACCTCTTGTTAAGAAACCCTGATCTAGAACATAGGTTACCAGGGGATGGATTGGGAATAAGGAATGGGAAGTTAAGTCTTAAAATGTACAGGGTTCCTATTTGGAATGATGGAACTGTTTTGGTAATGGATAGTGGTAATAGAAGCACAACATTGTGAAGACAATTAACAGCACTGAAATATATGTGAATACGATTAAAAGGGGAATGTTAGATTGTTTTTATGATAAAATAATAAAAATTTTTTAAAAATCCATTGAACTATACTGCACAGTGAGCCCTAAGTTAAATTATGGACTTTAACTAATAGTACAATTACAAAAGTATGCTATCATCAATTGTAGCAAATGTTCCACACCAGTGCAAGGTGTTGGTGGTGGGGTGGTATATGGGAATCCTATATTTTATGCATCATTGTTCTGTAAACCCACAACTTCTCTAATAAAGAAAAATAATAATATAAAAAGCAAAAGGAAGAAAGAACTATTTAATATATTTGAATACGGGATGAAGAAGAGACAAGACATTTCTTTGAGGGACAGTACACCTCATTTTCTGAGACCAGAGTAAATATTGCGAGAACTATGGACCACAACTTCAAAATGTTGCCAAAGCATTCTACTTGGCACCCGTGAAAATCTTGTTTTCTTCTAAGAATCTGATAGACTTTTTCATCAGATAGTACAAACTCTAATGAATAAAGTTAATTTGAATTTTTTGTCCTAATGCGTTTTTCCTATGTAAATCAAATTCAAAACTCAATTCTAAATGATCTTATTTCTGCATATTCTAATTCCAGTTTTCCCCTGGTCTTAATCATTTATAATTTATCCTGGTCAATTTTTATCTATTTAGGGTTTTTCATCTTATTATTGGACTCTACTTTATCTGCATTGCAGAATAAGATAGTAAAACAAATACATCATTTAGAACTCACGCATGATTTGGTCATTTCTCCTTCCTGGGATAGTAGAGTTCTGAGATGGCCAACCTGGGAGATCGGTAAAAAAGTAAAAATAAAAACATGAGAAACCCAATACTTAGTAGCTCTAGAAAAGCCAGACTAGAAATATCCAGGCAGATAGTCAACAATCTAGTGGGGGAACAATCTTAAGATCCATCAAAAAGCAAGCATAACTACACTATTTGGAGGCACTAAAGGATACAAGCACCAGTGACAAGATCATGAAGATCCTATGAGGCTTCAATATGGATTTTAAAAATTGTTTTTTAAATCAAAAGTATAATTCAGAGAAATTCCCTTAACATCATTACTTTATACTTTTGTTTTTGTTTTTTTCTCTATTTGACTCTATCATAATCTCTCTCTCTCTCTCCCTCTCTCTCTCTCTATCTAAACATTCTCAGTCATAGAAAAGTTGCAAGCATAGTACAAGGAACTTTTCCCCCCTGAACCATTTGAGAGTAAATTCCTGACCTAATGCCACATTACCCCTGAATATGCTAATGTGCAATTCCCACAAACAAGGACAGTTTCTATATAATCACAATACAATTACCAAGACCAAGAAATTAACATTAATACATGTACTCATTAGACCCCATTCGAGTTTCACTGATGATCCCAAAATGTCCTCTGCAATAAAGAATATAGTTCAGAAGTAAAAGTCAAAATCATTGCATTTAGATACTGTGTCTCTTTCATCACCTTTAGAGGAATAGTTTTTCAGACTTACCCTGACTTTTATAATCTTGGTACTTTTTATGATTATAAGCCAGTTCCTTGGAGAATATCCCTCCAATTTGGTTTTCTCTAATGTTTCCTCATGATCTGGTTATGTTTTTTCGAAGG
This sequence comes from Cabassous unicinctus, assembly GCA_029593785.1. NCBI lineage: Eukaryota > Metazoa > Chordata > Mammalia > Cingulata > Chlamyphoridae > Cabassous > Cabassous unicinctus. Next base: position 17,668 of record JAQZBX010037058.1, on the reverse strand, counting down.
AATACCATAGAAGTGGTGTTGCATTCTTCTCAGGGAATATCAGGAAGCACATGATGACATCTTATCATATTACTGGTGATACTCACTTTGATCAATTAATTATGGTGGTGTCTGCCAGGCTTATCCACTATAAAATTATTCTTTTCCCTTAGAAATTAATTAAGATTTTATGGGGAGGTACTCTGAGAATATGTGAAAATTCTTATGTAAACATCAAAATTTCAATTTATTAATTTATATCAGTATGGACTTGTGATTTCCTATTTCAAAGGCTTTTACTATTATTTATTTTTATGCTCAGTTAGTCCCAGATTTGTCAAGTAGGAGCCTCTTCCATCTGGCTTCTGTGTCCTTTTGACATGTCCCTATCATTGTTTAGGTACTTCCTTACTTTCTATCTCTTACTTTCTTACACCTACTATTTGGCCTGCCCTGAAACTGGAATCAGTGATTTTCCTCAGGGAGTCCTAGTTCCTATTATTAGAAGGAATGGTATTTAGAGGCCAAGATCTGGGTGCAAGCGTGTTCAAGGCTATTTTAATGTTGCTGCTCCCAGGCCCTCTCAGTGCACAAAGCATTTACATATACATACACACACACATGCACACACACAAATTGCATGAATACATTTACATCTATAGTCATCCTTTTTCTATGCATATATAATGAAAACTATGAGTTCACACTAATACCCACTATTCAAATATATGCAACCACAGGGTTCATTCCAGTTTTCTCCCTTATGTGTGTAACTCCCTTCTCTGAGAGGAAAAAGTTTGGTTCCGTTATCCTTAAATGTGTGTGTGTGTGTGTGTGCAATATATTTGATCAGTCTTCTTGGATATAACCAATATCCCATTGCAACCACTATACTCTCACTGGATATAGACCTCCTGACAATGCACAAGCTCCAGCAGTGTTTTAGGCCACCATGGCTTCACTGGCATATATGCTTACCTTTCTCAGCCTCACCTAATGTCAGGGTTGAAGTGTTAGGAAGGGGAGGAAATGGAAAAGAGGAAGAAGAGGAAAGACATAGATGTTTTGAATTTATATATGAGGTGCTCCATGAATTTTTTGCTAATTTATTATTCCCCTAATGCTGCAATTTCACTTTTAAGAATTTATCATCAGTAAATAATCATAGATTCAACAAAGATTCAAGGATGTCCTTTGTGGTGCTATTTTAAGAGTAGAAAATAGGAAGCAATCAAAATAGAGGAGATAACAACAGCAGAAACGATAATAAGACAACATTTTGAAAGTGGAATGCAGAGGACAAATTAATGGTTCCTGAATTAATTAGCAGCCTATATGGTCCTATAAGAAAATATTTGCCAACAACTGTCATACATAATGGTGAAATATCGAATGCTTTCCTCCCAAGTTTTGGATCCAGGCAAGGGATGTCAGCTTTCAACATTCTATTTAACATTATACTAGAGGCCCTAGCCAGTGTAGAAAGTCAAGAAAAAGAAACAAAATTGTCACTATTTGAATGTTTACAGCCAGCAAAAAATCAGCCCCAAACCCAAAAGAGCGGGAAATAGATATTTCCCTAGAGCCTCCAGAAAAGAACTCAACCCTAATGATGCCTTGATTTTTGGCCAGTGAGACTCATCCCTACAGAACTGTAAAATAGTAAGTTTATGTTGTTTAAAGTTACTAAATTTGTGGCAGTTTGTTATGGCACCAAGTGAAAACATTTTCAACAAAGCCAAAGACTTCCACTGGGGTATTTTCAACAAATGGTCTAGAATAACTTGATATCCGTATGGAAAAAAGGGAACCTCTATCCCTATTTCACACCATGAAATAAAATTAATTCAAGATAAATTCTAGACCTAATATAAAAAATCACAACTATAAAGCTTCTTAAAAAATCTATAGGGAAATACCTAAATATCTTTCCAACATGACAGTAGACAACAGTTTCTGAGGTTATAGGAAAGCAATAACTACTTTTTAAAAGTTGAAAAAATTATACTTCATGAAAATTAAAAATTATGAACATCTGCAACTCAACAATTTAAAAAATAAAAAAATTTAAATTGGGCAGAAACTTTGAGAAGACACTTCACAAAGGAAGATAGTCAAATAACCAGAAAGCACATAGAAAAGTGGTCAACCCCATTATTCATTAGGGTAATGCAAATTAAAAACTACAGTGAGATACTACAGCTCACCAGTGAGATATATATCCAGAATGACAATACCAAATGCTGGAGAAGCTGTAGGGAACCTGGAATTCTCACACAGTGTCAGGAGTGTAAAAATGGCACAATAATTTTGGTAAAGTTCTGCCAGTTTCTTATAAAACTGAATATACACTATACATCATGTCCAAACAATTTCACTCCTAGGGGTTTACACAAAAGAAATGAAACTATGTACATATAAAACATAAAAGAACATGCACAAGAATATTTAGAGCGGCTTTTTTCATAATAGCCCAATATCTGGAAATAGCCCAGGAGTCAAATAATAGGAAAAAAGATAAACAGTCATACAGTCATACAATAGAATATAACTCTGCTTGTGTACTAAGGTACATCACAAATACACTCCACAACATGAACAAATCTCCTATCATTGTCCTGAGTGAAAGAAGCATTATACAAAAGAACACATACTTTATAATACCATTTTCATGAAGTTCTAGAAGACAGAAAATTAATCTATGGTGGGAAAATACCAGAACATTAGTTGCTATTGGATATGGGGGTGGTTATTGCCAGTTAGGAGCATAAAGGAACTTTCTGGGCGGATGGTATTTTTTTATATTTTCATAGCATTTTGCTTTGTACAAGTGTATACATTTGTCAAAATTCTTCAAATGGTAAATTTTTTTTTTTTTTAAGATTTATTTATTTACATTATCCATTTTAAACCTCCCCTTCCCCATTTTGCTGTTTTGTGTTCATTCGCTGTGCAATTCGCTGTGTCTGTTTCCTGCCATCTCTTCTCATCCTCCTCCTCCAGTCTTCACCAGGATTCAATCCTGGAGACCTCTGATGTAGGAGAGAGGTGTTTTGCCACCTGCGCCACCTCGGTTCCTGGTTTTTGGAGCATCTCGTCTTGTCTCTCCCCTGCGTCTCTCTCCTGTTACGTCATCATCTTGCTGCATGGCTCCCGGGGCCTGGCAGCTCACCGGCACACAGAACCTGGCAGCCCATGCGCCTTCTATACATATATATTTTTTTATTTTACCGGGAGGTCCCGGGGATCGAACCCAGGTCCCTCCATATGGCAGACAGATGCCCAACCATTTAAGCCACATCCGCCCCCATCAAATGGTAAATTTTTTTAAAAAGATTTATTTATTTACTTACTTTTTAGCCATTTTTACCACCCCTGGTTTTGCTGTTTTTGTGCTCATTCGCTGGGCAATTTTCTGTGTCTGTTTCCTGCCCTCTCTTCTCATCCTTCTCCCTGTCTTCACTGGGATTCGATCCTGGGAACCTCCAATGTGGGAGAGGGGCGTACCACTGCCTATGCCACCTTAGTTCCTGGTTTTTTGGCGCGTCTCTTCTTGGCTCTCCCTTTTGTCATTCTCCTGTTACGTCACCATCTTGCTGTGTGGCTCGGCGGGGCCTGACAGCACACCCATGCATGGGGCCTGGCAGCGCACCCGCTCCTGGAGCCTGGTGGCCCGTGCGCCTTCTGAATTTTTCTTTATTTTTACCAGTAGGTCCCGGGGATTGAACCCAGGTCCCTCAATATGGGAGATGGATGCCCAACCATTTGAGCCACATCCACTCCCCAAATGGTAAATTTAAGACTATTGAATGTCACTGTATTTAAATTTTACCTAAAAAAGTATAATAAGATATTGAACTTTATTTAGTTAATGATATGCACGCTAAAGTGTTTGGGAGTGAAGTGTATCTGTAACTTACTTTGAAACACATTAAAAAAATGGATCAATGCATGGATGAATATACAGGGCTGAAAAAATGGCTAGGTATTTGAAAAAACACATATAGCAAAACATTAAATGTAGTATTTAAGTGTTGGGTATATGGGTGTTCACTGTACCAATTTTCTCGATGTTCTGAATGTTTGGAAATTTTCATGGTAAAATGTTGGCAAAAATACTAAAAGATAACTATCAACCTATAATTCTACACCCAGCAAAAATATCTTTTAAAAATGAGGAGTTTTTAGACAAATAAAGACTGAGTTTTTCAACAACAGATCCTCACTAAAGGCAACTGTTGATGGATGTACCTTAAGCAAGAGGAAAGTGATGTAAGAAGGAAGGATTAGCAAAGGAAGTAGAAAATTGATGTGTAATCAAATACTCAGTTCATAAAACAATTATAAGAATTTTTATAAGTGTGTGCATGTATTTTTAGTGCTTATGTTTAGTGCTGAATATTTAATAGACCATACTTAAATATTAAAACTCTAAACTAACCTTATTACCTGCCCAGCAGTACAATGTTAGAATACTTTAATCACTTCTGGTGACTTATACACTACGATATATTTTAGTTTTATGTGTTGAGTGTGTGTGTGTGTGTGTGTGTGTGTGTGAGGACATACACATATAATTGTATGAATAGTATGTACAGTTACATATATATAGTTATATAAGTATATGTGTTATATATGATGAGCAAACTCATGAAAGTAAATTCTAGAATATAGGTAACTAGGAAATAGAATGTGGGTTGAGAATGGGAGCTGGTAGCATTATTAATAAAAGTCTGGAAATTGAATAGAGTTGATAGTAAAACATTATAGTGAGTATAACACTGATGATTTATAAATGTGATTGTAGCTGAAAAGGGTAGTCTGTCAATTGAAAGGAAACTAGGGAATGTATAATGCACAAAGTTCCTATATATACACAGTAAACCCAAAGAAAGTAAAAGGAAGAAAATAATAAACATAATAGCAAAAATAAAGGAAATAAAAAAGACTATATAGTAGAAAGAATTAATAAAGCCCCAAATATGTCCTTGTGATACTGTATACCAAAAATATTATAAAACTATGTTAATTAAGAGCATGGTAATAGTGCAGGGAATAATATATTAACCAATGGATTAAGTAAAGAGCTTCCAACAATCCCATAAACATATGATAATCTGATTTATAACAACTGGCACTGCCAATAAGTGGGTAACGATGGGCTTTTCATCTACTGGGATAACTCATGCGGTTGCTCACACATGAGTGCGTGCACAGCCATCCCCACACACAAATTGCATCTCTCCTTCACCTTACAGAAAGAGATGAATTCCAAGTAACTTAAAAAAAAAGTTGTGAAAGAAAAAACTATAAACCTTTTAGAAGATAATACAAGAGACTAAATTTATGACCTTGGAATAGAGAAGGAATTCTTGGAAAAAACACACACTCAAAAATTTACAAAAGTAAAAGCTATAAAGAAAGATTTGATAAATATGACATAAAAGCAGATAATTTCAATCTATTAAAATCATTTATATATGTCACAATAAAACATTTACCCTATCAAATTTTTAACATGTCATATTTATTTGAAATTTTAAAAGTTTATTTCTGGGAGGATTGAGGGAAGATGGTGGAGTAGGGAGTTCCAGGACTCAATTCTTCACCAAAACAACTGACAAACTGACAGGAAGTATCTGAAACAACTGTTTTGAAATTCTGGAGGCCAAAGGAACAATGTACAGCATACAAGGAAGAGCAGGAGGGAGAAGTCAATAAATTACAGTAAAGAACAGTAAACTGCTCTCTCTGAGCAGCAGCTCCCAGCACCCATCCCCTACTCTTGAAGAAGGCTGCCAAGGAATCCAGCCCCTGGCTAGCTCACTGGTGACAGAAAGGAACATAAAATTCCTATTCCCCAAGACCAGGGGTGGGCATGGCCGATCACTGATCACCAGCTTTTTTGTTGTTGTTAATTAACAACTTTATTTCAAATTCACAGAAATAACAGAAAAAGGCAGCTCAAAAACTTATGGAAACATTACTCCTAAAAAGTTTTTTTTCAGGTACTTTCATGTCATCTAAAAGTGATAAAAGCTCATCACTGGCTTTTGATTAGAGATTCAGATTGCTGGGATCCCAGCTCTGAGGGAGGCCATTGTTTCAACTTGTCCTGAACAAGGCAGCAGCAGCCACTGTTTCAAACTGTCCCGGATAGGGGCAGTGGTGGTAGGGACTTAGAGTTGCTGTGATTCCAGGGTTGTGGGGGCAGGTAGTTGAAGAGATGCATTTTTTGGGCAGACCAGGAAAGCTCAGATTTGGGAAGTCATTGGAGAGTTCTTGGCACCTTTCCTGATACCCACCCCAGAGTGCTTTGAAGTTGGTCTGTGTCTCTGCCCCCTAAGTCTGCACCCTCTTTGTGGGTCCTTGATCCTGTTTCTGCTGGGAAAGACTGATTGGGTATGACCCACCTACCAGAATTTGCTCTCCAGGCAAAAGCAACTTCAGACAATGAAATGAGTATAAGAAAATCCAGAGGGGAATAATCTGGGACAAAGGCCAGCCAGCATCAAACACCAGGATGAAGGTGTTCTGTCTCCTGGAAAACAGGGGACAACCAAACTCTGTGTGAATGGGGAAACACGAAAACAATAACATCAAAACCTCAACACAAGTCACAGGCCCAGAAGGACAGGGCAAAATCTGCTCACTACCTTCACCTTGGACAGACATTCCTGATAGGAGGGCTAAAGGTCAAGAATATTTGTCTTATCACCAGCTAGTTACAAAATCAAGAAACAGATATCTCAGGGAATAAATCCGAGAGTTAACTTTTTAAAATATTAAAGGTAAGCATGCAACAAAAGATTACAAGACAAAGAAACAGGAAATGATGGCCCATCCAAAGGAAAAGGGTAAAAATCCACAACTAAGAAGATGAGAATGTGGACATACCAATCAAAGCCTTTTAAAAAGTAATCTTAAAAATGCTCAAGGAGATGAAGGAAAATACAGAGAAAGAATTAAAGGATATCAGCAAAGAGTAAAGAGAAAGGAATTTTAAAACAGAACCAATCAGAACTGCTGGAGTTGAAGACCACAATAACTGAAATGAAAAATTCCCAGGAGAGTTTCAAGAGCAGATTGGAGGAGGCAGAAGAAAGAATCAGTGAACTCGAAGACAAGACAATTGAACTGAATCAGGCTAATGAGCAGAAAAAAATAAATAAAAATTATTGAAAGAGAAAATAGCCTAAAACACCTCTGGGACATCATTAAGCATACCAATATACACATTATGGGAGTTCAAGAAGGGGAAGAAAGACAGAAAAGGGCAGAAGGAATGTTCAAAAAAAATAATGACAGAGAACTTTCCAAACTTAGCAAAAGAAGTGAATATGCATATCCAAAAAGCCTTGAGAACACCAAACAGGATAAACATGAAGAAAAATACACTCTACCATATATTGGTAACACTAGTGTATTAGTCAGGGTTCTCTCGGGAAACAGAATCAACAGGAGATATCTGTCAATAATATGAGATTTTAAAAGTCTCTCATGTGACCGTGGGGATGCACAAGTCCAGGTTTCGCAGGTAGGCTGCAAACCAGGGGCTCCAATGAAAGTCTGATGAAAGGTCCTTGATGAGTTTCGGGAGAAGCTGCCCATCCAGTGATGAGCTGGGAAATTCTCTCTGAATGTTGAAATAACTTCCCCTTTTAAGGCATTCAACTGATTGGATAAAAGCATCACCCACTGATGATATAATCTCCCTGATTGATGCAGATGCAATCAGCCATCCACGCAGTAAACTCACTGGTGATTGAAGTCCATAAATGCTCTTGTATTACAATTAGCCCAGTGCTTGCTAATTGTAACAAACACCTGGACACAATTACCTGGCCGAGTTGACACATTAGCCTAACCATCACAACTAGTGAATGAAAAGGACAAGGACAAATTTTTGAAAGCCTCAAGAGAAAAGCAATGCATTTCGTACAAGGGAGTGCCAATTAGGCTGAATGCCAATTTCTCACTAGAACCCATGGAGGAATGAAGGCAGTAGGTCAAAATAAAGGGCTGGAAAAAAAACAACTGCCAGCCAAGAATTTTATGTCCAGAAAGTCTTTAAAAAATGAGGGGTGAAAAATGAGAGCGAGATTAAAACATTCTCAGTTAAACAAAATCTAAGGAAATTCATTCACCACTACATCTCCACCACAAGCAATGTTAAAGGGAGTTCTTTAGACTGAAAGGAAAAGACATGAGACAGTGGTTCAAAGCAGCATAAGAAATAAAGACCTGTGGTAAACTAATCACCTGGGAAATTAGAAATTGTACTATACTGGTTGGCAAGTAACTCTACTTCTACTTCCTCCAGTTGCTAAAATGGAAAAGCATAAAAAGTAATGAAAAATCTATGGTTTTGGACAAATGCACAACAATATAAGTGGTAACAAATACAAAAGAATAGGTGGAGTGACAGAGGGGTAGTGGAAAAGTATATGTGCATGCTATTGAAGTTAAGTTGGTATCAAACCAAGTGTGGCAGTTTGAGATTATTTATGAACCCCAAAAAGAGAGATTATATTTGCAAACTAATCTATTCCTCTGGGTATGATACCCTTTGATTGTATTAGATTCAGCTAAGATGTCTTTGATTAAATTATGTTAAGATTAGGGCTTTGATTCTACCATGTCAGTAGAGCATGACTCTGGTTGAGTCCCTGCCCCATTGGTGGGCTGATATAAATGGACACTCTCTCAAGAAGACACATGAAAGAGGAGAGAACTTGGTCATTTCAGTCCTGCCATGTGACAGAAAGGAGAAGGCACAAACAGCTAAAGCCCTGGGAAGACAGATGAGCCCTATGCCAGCCTATAGCTGAGATCTGAAGAAGCTGGGTCCACAGAGCCACAAGAAGAAGAAGGAAGGAGAGACCAGGCAGAGATTGCCTGCCATCTTGCTTCAACATGTAGCAATAGACTTTGGTGAGAAAGCAGCCTTGAGTTGGACTCTTTAGGGCCTTGTAACTGTAAGCTTTCACCCTAAATAAATACTCTTTATAAAAGCCAACAGATTTCTGGTACTTTACATCAGTACCCCTCTGGCTGACTAATACACCAAGTATCACTGTTACATATTTAGGATGTTAAATTTTAACTCCAAGGTATCCACAAGGAAAACAGATGAAAAATATATCCAGATAGAAATGAGAATGTACCCAATAAGGCATGACATAAAAACCCCAATCAATATAAAAGTAAGAATTAATAGAAGAATTGGGGGACAAAAAACATATAAGACTCACAAAGTCTAAAATAATAGCAAAATGACAGAAGAAAGTCCTGTATTATCAGTAGCGACTTTAAATATAAATGGATTAAAGTCTCCAATCAAAAGGCAGAAATTGGCAGACTGGATTAAAAAAGTATGACACTGCTGAGAACGACTACTGATACTTAATGTATGTAGGAGTTTTGATTAACATGACTGTAAAAGTGTGGAAATGTAGAGTTGATGGTAACACATTATAGTGAGCAGCAGATGGCTTATAAATGGGGCTGTGGCTGAAAAGGGTAGTCTAGGGATGTAAATGTCATTTGAAAGAAAGCTAGAGAATATTCTAGGGACTGAATAACAGTGAACCCAGATATGGCTGAGAATTGTGGTTGATGGTACAGATGCAAGAGTGTCCTTCTGTGAGCTGGAGCAGATGTACATCATTATTGCAGGGAGGTGGGAATCTGGAGAAGCATGGGAAAAATATAATTCACGTAACCTACGGACTGTGGTTAACAGCAATACTGTAATATTCTTGATTCAATGCCAAAGATGTACTGTGTTGATAATGGGGGGGCGGGGAGGGTATGGAAAAAGTGTGCCAAATGTAGGCTATGGCCATGGTTGGTGGTAATAGTGTGATATTATCTTATAATCTGTAACAAATATTCCACCACGGTGTGTTGTGTTGGTGAAGGGGTCTTGTATGGGAATTCTACACACATGCATGATAGTTTCGTAAGTTCACAACCTCTGTAATACAAATATATTTTTTAAAAAAATAGGGTGGGTTGGGGGGAAAATTCACCAAATGTAAGATATGGACTATAGTTAGTAGTAATATTTTGATGATGCTCTTGCATAGTTTGAAGCAAATGTTTCACAACAATGCAGAGTGTTGGTTGTGGGGTGATGTATGGGACTCCTGTATGATGTTATGCATGTTTATTTTGTAAGTTCACAACTTTTACTATACATTTATTATTTATGTATGTCCATGTATAAAAGATATACTTCAATAAAAATTTTTTTTAAAAAAGCATGACACTATTACATGCTCTCTGCAAGAGATGCACCTTAAATCAAAAGATACAAGTAGTCTAAAAGTGAAAGAATGGGAAAAAATATACCATGCTAATAGTAACAAAAACAGTGGTGAGGTAGCTATACCAGTAGCAGATAAAATAGATTTTAAGTCAAAAGCAGTCATGAGGTTCATCACAGAGTTGTGCTGTCATCACCTCAGTCCTTTTAGAACGCTTTCATTACTCCAAAAGGAAAAATTCCATACCCCCATATACCCCCCATTATTGACCCTTAGACTTGATATAGTATCTTCTTTGCCATTGCTGCAAAAATATTACAATATTACTGTTAACTAGAGTCCATAAGTTACATTAGTTGAAACTGAGGGCCACTGACAGTACACTTGGGATGGACTGCACAAGGCATGAGACTGTATAACACAGTGAACCCTGTGATGGATGATGGACTGTGGTTAAGAGTACAAATAGGAGAATGTTCTCTCATAAACTATAACAAATATACAATACTAATAAATTGTGTTAATAATAGGGTGGTTTGTGGGAAAAATACACCAAATATAAGATACAGGCTATAGCTGGTAATATTTTGATGATGTTCTTTTAACATTTGTAACAAATCTTCCACAACAATGCAAGGTGTTGGTGGTACAGCAATGTATGGGAATTCTGTGTGGTATGCGTAATTATTTTGCAAACTCACAATTTCTCTAATTTGAAAAAAAAACAGTCATGAGGGACAATGATGGTCATTACATACTAATAAAGGAGTCAATTCAACAAGAAAATGTAACAATTATAAACATATATGCACCTAACAGCAAAACCCCAAAATAGATGAAGGAAATACTGACAAATATGAAGGGAAAAATTGATGGTTTTATATTAATAGTAGGAAACTTAATACACAACTCTTAATAATGAACAGAACATCTAGCCAGAAGATGAATAAGGAAATACTAGACTTGAATGACATTCTAAACCAACTAGACCTAATAGACATATATAGAACACTTCACCAACAATAGAAAACACTTTCTTCTCGAGTACACATGGATCCTTCTCCAGGATAGACCATGTGTTAGTTCACAAAACAAGTGTAAATGAATTAAAAGGTACTGAAATCATACAATGTATATTCTCCAATCACACAGAATGAAGATAGAAATCAATGGGGAGAAATGGAAAATTCAAAAATATATGGAAATTAAACAACATACTTTTAAACAATGAATGGGTTAAAGAGAAAATCAGAAGGGAAATTAGGAAATACCTTGAGGCAAATGAAAATGAAAATACATCATACCAAAAGTTATGGCATACAGCAATGGCAGTGTTTAATGCTTACATTCAAAAAGGAGAAAGACTTCAAAGATCTAACCTCAAAACTGGAAAAAACAGAAAAAGAAGGGCAAACTAAACCCAAAGCAAACAGAAGGAAGGAAATAACAAAGATTGGAGTGAGATAAATTAAATAGAAAAAACAAACAAACAAAAAAAACCCAATAGAGAGAATCAACAAAACTAAAAGTTGGTTCTTTGAAAAGATCAATAAAATCGACAAACGTTTAGCTAGACTGACAAAGAAAAAAAAAGAGGATAAAAATAATGAAAATCAGAAATGAAAAGGGTGACATTACTATTGACCCTACCAAAATGAAAAGAACTATGAACAACTGTATGCCAATAAAATAGAAAACCTAGATGAAATGGACAAATTCTTAGAAACACACAAACTACCTACATTGACTCAAGAAGAAATACCACTGATTGGATACTTTGGATGGATTGTACACTTTGGATGGACTGTATGGTTTATTAATATGCATCAATAAAATTGATTTTTTTAAAAAAAGAGAAGAAATAGAAGATCTCAACAAACCTCTTTGCTAATAAAGAGACTGAGTCAGTGATCAAAACCTCCTAACTAAGAAAAGCCCAAGACCATATGGCTTCACAGGGGAATTCTACCAAACACTCCAAGAAGACTTAATTCCAATCCTGGTCAAACTCTTCCAAAAAATTCAAGAAGAGGGAACATTCCATAATTCATTACACAAGGCCAACATCACCTTCATACCAAGCTAGATTAAGATACAAGAGATAAAGAAAAGTACAGACCAAAACTGATGAATAAATTAAATGTGATATATACATACAATGGAATATTATTCAGCTGTAAAAGGAATGAAGTCCTGATACATGTGACAACATGGATGAACCTTGAAGACATCATGTTGAGTGAAATAAGCTAGATGCAAAACGACAAATATTTTATGATCTCACTGATTTGAAACAATTAGAGTAAGCAAACCCATACAGTCAGAATCTAGAATATAACTTCCCTGGGGACACAGTGAGAATAGGGAATGGGAAGTTAAGGCTTAAAATATACAGGGTTCCTATTTGGAATGATGATCGTGCACGGTGGTGATGGTGGTACAATATTGTGAACACAATTAACAGCCCTGAAATACATATCTGTGTGTGATTAAGAGGGGGAAAATGTTAGCTTGTATATATAGTAACAGAATAAAATAAAATGAAATAAATCCACAGGACTATACTACACAGTGGACGTCAAGTTAACCATGGACTTTAGTTAATAGTATAATTATAAAAGTGTGCTATCATCAATTGTGGCAATGTTCCACACCAATGCAAGATGTTAATGTGGAGTAAAGATGGGAATCCTGTATTTTCTGCATGATTGTTCCATAAACCAAAAACTTCTTGAATAAAGAAAAAAAAAATGTTGTATGTGAAATGGTCTCAAAGTATCCCCATCAGATTACTTCTTAAATACAAAGAAAAATATGGTATCTTTTTCCATAGAGAAATCAAGTGCACATGGTACACACACTACTTGTGAAAAAGTGATCAAATTTAGTATCACCAATAATGGATCAAACAGAAATTATGTGCTTCTTGATGTGATACAATAGGAAGAAGAGAACATCATCCACAGTATTCTGGTCAAATATATGTGAATTGAAACTAACTATGCAAAATTATTACACTAATCCTGAATGTTAAACATTCTCCAAGACAAATGCTCTAGACTCTTCAATTTAAAAAATAGGCATAAAGGACATTTGGGGAACAACTAGGAAATTTTGAGTATGGATTGTATATTTATGATATTGGAAATGTTAAATTTCTTTTGTGCATTGATAGTACTGAGTTTATGCAGGAGAACGACCTTGTGTTAGGAGATGCATGCTAAATAAATATTTAGTGGTGAAGTTTAATGTCTGCAATTTACTCTTAAATGAGCAAAAAACCAACCAAATAAAAATATGTAAATACATGTACACAGAGATTAAGCAAATGGTGCAACATGTTAAAAACTGGTAAATCTAGGTGAAGGGTGTACAGGTATACATCATTATACCACTTGTGTAGAGAGAAATTAACCTCACCCAAAGAGATGGCTGGCCTTTGCCGCCAGCTACTAGAAAGTCCTCTCAGGCTCCTGGAATGTCCTGCCTGAGGACTGTCTTTCTTTGCCTGGGGGCTTTGGCCAGGGAGAGTTTAAAGATATCTTTTATGATGGAGACTTTGGGCTAAGTGGTATCAGCTCCAATTTCCAAAGAAACTAATAACTGACCTCCATGAGGGGTCAGCCAAAAGAACAATATGTGACTGAGTCCCAATAAAAACTCTGGACACCAAGGCCTCAGGTGAGCTCTGGTTGGCAATGGTCTATGAGTGTAGTCACAGAATGTAGCTTGGAGGCGGTAATGCCAACCATAATTCCAACAGGTGAGGACTACTGGAAGCTCTGCATTTCAAGTCCTCCTAAGACTCTGACCTATGTGTCTCTTCCCTTGGCTGACTTTAATTTGTATCCTTGCAATAAACAGTAACCGTGAATATAAGTTTTCAGTGAGTTCTGAGTCTTTCCAGTGCACTGTGGAACTTGAGGGTGGTTTTGGGAACCTCCAAACCTGCTTTGCAGTCAGAAATGAGAGTGGTCTTGTGTGGACACTTCCCTCAACTTTGCAGTTGCACTCTAACTCCTTACACTAAACTTTTAATTTTCTACCGCTTTAAATTTTTCAAAACAAATACTTAAGGAAAAACATTATAAACATCCCAGAGTGCCTTAAATACTTGCCCAGAATTGCTGACTAACTGCCTGACTTATATGTACTGGTATAAACCCAATTTCTTGAAGGCCAAATTTTTTGCCAGCATCAACACAGACTTTCAAAGAAAATAATCCAGTGCCAGGAAAGAGAAGAACATACGAATGCTGTTCAGGGTCAGCCTCTATCTACCACAGGGCTGAACCCAGTTGCTGGGCTGATGATATGAGTTGTTCCTAAATGTCTGCAAGGTTAAAATAGGTCATAAGGACATAAATCTAAAACTCACAGTTGATACAGAAGGTACTTCAAGCCTATGAAAAATTGTGAGGCAAGTTTTCTTTTCTCTCTCGTCTTCCTAAGGGGCAGTTTTTCTAGATTTTGTCTACTCTCAGGGTTCAAGCTTCCTTGGCTTACTTCCTTACTCCAAAATGGTCATCATCTCTATTTTCTTTTGAATTTTAAGATTCAATTTAAAATACACAAGTAATACGTTTTCCTTGTTAAAAAAAAGAGAGACTATCAATAATGCTGATATTCTCTGCCACACCTCTCCTTGCTTAACCTAAGTCCTGATTTCGCACACCAAACATTACTATTGATAGGAGTTTGGTGTGAATCCCTCTATAAAGTATATATTATTATTATTTTTTAACATACCAATTTTATTACATGGGATGCTGAAAAAAAAAAAAGGCCTCCTCAGCTCCTGCTGCCTGATTTCTAATGGTCTTAACATTTTTAGGTTAATGTACAACTTTGTGAATCTGGTTGAATTGCTATATTTTCTCCAAAAATAAAACCACATTAAATTCATACATACAAAACTTCACAAATTTAATATACAATAGGAAGCCCATCCACATGAATTTATTCATCTCAGGTTAATAATTCCTGTTTTTCACTTTTAAACAATAGCCTCCTCCTTCTTCTTGAAAGCATTAACTGCAACTATTCAAATGAAAAGGAGATAACCCAAAATCAAACAGACATGGCTTGAGACAATGCATGCTGTCCAACATCAAAACAGAATGTCACTCCTAAAATTTTTTTAAAAAAATATTCTACAATCCCATGTTTACTTTAACAAAATTCTTGATCTGCTTAATCCACTGGATGTCAGAGCGACTTGACCATCTTTATTTCACACAGCCATACCAGATCATGCACACAGATTCTTTCACTCTACAATCCTGGTCACCAAACTTTAGTCCTGAAAGTCAGAGCAAGTTTTATTAATTTTACTTTCTTTACTTGAAGAGTGGTGAAATTACAACTCTGTGTAATTCCTCTGTGCTAGAATTTCACAAGTTTGTCAAAATTAAAAAACAAGACCAAAAAAAAAAAAAAGACTACAATGACTTGAAGAAAACGAGAAGTTCAGACTTGCCAAAAAGTTGAACAGCCTTTTGTTCTTTTGTCTCTGTAAGCCCAGGTTTGCTTATCAGAAAATGGGTACCAGTGTCTCACCAAGAATTCAGGAAATCTGACTAATGCTGTATTCTCTGCTAAAATTCACTCTTCTCTATGTATAAAACTACGTTCTTATTTTCTTGCCCACAGCCCATCAATATTACCCATTAATGCCCCCCTACCATAAGAGAATGGATGCTGTTAGGGATTGACTCATTTTCCCCATAAAGACAGGTTTAAGTACGAACCCTTCCTCTCAGCCCCCCCCCCACGTCACCCCCACCCCGTCCTGTCATTGTGAATCCATTTGTCAACTGGACTTCTGAAGATGTTTTTGTTATTCGTTAGGATTTGGCCAAACTGAATGAGGGTGAGCCTCAATCCAATATGAATAAAATCCTAAGACGCAAAAGAAACTGGTCGTGAAAGTAGAAGCCCAAACTAGGAGAAGCCACCTTGACCTTTTTTTCCCCACGCAGTCACACACAGGCTTTTATGAACTTCCACAGAAATTCTGAAGTTCAGGCACAAGAAAAGGACATTTATATAAATACAAATTATCACGCAGTGACGCAACTACGTTCAATTAGGGATACAAAAGTCAGACATACATATAAAAGATCACACACACACACACACAGACTAACCGCATAACAAGGGCCAAGCAAAGCACACAGCGGAACCGAAAAACAGTCCGCAGTGCTGCCTGGCTCCTACCCAGCATGGGGTCCTTCCCTCTCTCTACCTTCCTGCCGGCTGGTCCCACCTCCTTCCGATCACCGCGAGACCCTGGAGTCAACACACCGCTCGCAACCTCAACGCCCAAGCACCTAACCAGTGCGCGCACGACGCCTGCGCACTGAACGCGGACAGCCACTCCCTGAAGCTTCTGGTAGCTGCCTTGGGGAAGGGCAGGTTGCGAAGGGCGTCCCAGTATCCTGACTGGCTCGCGATGGTCTTCCTGGCGCCGGACTACATTTCCCAGAGGGAACGCGCTTCGAATACTGCTTCATTTCCGTTCGTTCGCGAGATTTGGCGACCTCGCGTGGTGTGAAGGCCGCGTCTGTGGTAGGCGGTTAGTTTAGCTCCCGCTGGCCTGGCGGACCCGGAACCGTACTTTGATCCGGTTGCCAGGTCCTGGACCCTGAACTGCTCCGTCTGACCAGGTGAGGGGTCTAGAGTGACAGTGCGGAAACGCGCGAAGGAAGGGTCGTTGGGATTGCGTGTGTGGCCGTATCCAGTGTGGTTTTATATGTGTGAGACAGGGTGCATGGGCTCGGTAATTGTGTGGGCGACCGTGGTTTTGTGAGTGTTTGCGTGAGTTTAAGTTATTTGTGACTAAGGTGTGATAGTATTGCTTGTGATAAGGTGTTTGTGTCAGTATGCTTACCTGCATGCCTGCTTCTGCGTGCTTATCCGACTGCGATTGGGTGTGTACCGCTTACATGACTAGGGATTGCTTGTGACTGTATAACAGTGCTTTTGCGACAGGGTGTTTGCATGTGCTTGTTCACTATGAGGTTGTGTATGTGACTGGTATCTTGCATGTGATTGTGGTTTGCCTTGTGTCTTAAGAGATGTATGGCAGTGGTGTTATAACAGGATGTTTGTGACTGTATATTTCCTTGACCTTGTATTTGGTTGTGCTTGTCTGATTATCTCATTGTGTGTGTGCCACGTGTATAAGTGGGGTTTACTTATGTTTACTTAGTGCCTGTGTGAAGTGAGTAAAAGTGCTGCTTTGAAAGGGTGTTTGTGGCTATATGTGCCTCTGAAAGGATGTGTGGCTGTGTGATTGTATGTATTCCCTGTGTATAATTGGATTTTGTTTGTGACTATGTGGTCCGACAATAAAGCATTAACTTGATGATTGTAACTTTAGATGTGTGACTGGAAATGTGATTGTGTGTGACTTT
>JAQZBX010037057.1:9099-24039 GCA_029593785.1 Cabassous unicinctus | reverse complement strand
TTGATGAATGTAAACATCGCCTGGGACAACCTGCACTACTTCAATTGTTCATATATTCTTTCTCCTGGGTTCCCTTTGTGGACTTGTATTAAATACATAGAAGAAAACAACACAGAGAATGAAAGGACCAGGGTCAAGATATTTCTGTCTCTAATAAGTTATTTGATAATGAGGTTTTCAAATATTAAGAGGATGTAAATGCAATTTTTAAAAAGTTATTTTATTTATAATGTTAACTCTGAAGTCAAAGGATTAATTTTGACTAATTTGCTAACTATAGAAAATTTTTTCAAGAGAAGTTGGGTTTCAAACTCCCTGGACAACCTCATAACATTCCCTAATTCCACTCTCTCCCTATTACCACCACCAAAATCTTTCTAAAATTTAAGGTAAGCTTAGAGATGACACTCTAATATTTATTATGGTTATATAGTCTTATTAAATTTGTGGTATGTTCTCATTTAGGATAAGAAAAAAGTCATTCATTTACTAATCTTACAACAAACACATTTAAGCACCTATTGGTGAAGACTTTATTCTAGGTAGTGTAATAAATGAGGGTGGTGGGTGCAAAGGTTAGGAACATGAGGCTCTACTCTTAATGAGCTTCACATCTATTGGAATAGATAAGGCATTTTTTTCAATAATTGAAAAAACAATGTAGAAAGTAATATCTGTGCCTCGGTTGTATTTAAATGAATATTTTACATTTGAATAGCTTCACAGCTTGGAAACCATGTTTGCATGAAAGGAGGCTGGTTTGTTTTAGCAGGAGTCTTCCTGGAGGCCTGGAATTTCATGGAGGCATAGAAAACGGGCAGTTCCTTCACTCTCATTTTATAGATTATATAAACTTTAGATAACTATGTCCAACTTAACTATTTTAAAGGGTGACGGCATCATTCTAAAAGGAGCATGGGCTTTGGAATCAGACCTAGACATGATTTCCAACTCTACTGGTTACTATGTGATTAAAGGCAAATCGCTTAATCCCTTGGAGTCCCAACATTGTGTCCCATAATATGGAGGCAGTATCTCCCTAATGGTCACATACTGGTGACAGAGAAAATGCATGTAAAGTAGGGGAGCAACCACTCAATAAACATTAATTGTGTTCTCTAGTTACAGTTGTTAGAGCTTAGCCCATTATGACATCATACTGATCTAGTTAGTGAGATCCCTGGGTCTGGTACACACATCCCAATTATAACATTGTTCCTATCTGAAAATATCATTTGGCTCTCAGTGATCTGTGTTTGATAATCCTCCTCCCAGTGTGGTTTCCAGGAACATGGCTTGATGAAAAAGAAGAATTGACTTTTATATGAATGATATCAATACATATATAGATATATAAAAAAATATATTTCTACTACTTCCAAGTACTTCAACTAATGCAATCTAATGTCTAGCAAACTGTTGGAGAACAGGGTTCCTACCAGATGTGTTTGAATGACTGGCTATCAATCATTTGTAATTAGCACACTGTATGTAAATTTATGCAACTTAAGTGCTTGCAAACAATTTATTCTTGTAAGTGGATTAAATTGTCCTTTTTACAATCCTGTTTACATTGGTAATTTATTTAACAGACCCTCATTTCATTGATAGTAAACTTTACCCCTGCCCAAGTTCAAATTTTCTTTCATGTTGGCTAAATGCCATCTGAATTCACAAGGCTATAGTGTACTAAGAAAAAAAAAAGGTGGTACACCAAATTCCATCAATCAAGTGTTGGCTGTCAGTGACAGGAAATTGGCATATGCACAAGGACCCCTGACCAGATGGTAGACATCTGTGGTTTTCTCATCAGCAAGGCCAGGTTAACTGTGCCCCCACTGCAGAAAGGCCTCAAAGAGTCAGGGCCCCATAGGTGGAGGGCACTGAGGACTGTTAAAACATTTAGGTTATGAGCAGCAAAGAGGAAACTGACACCTTGAGATACCTTGAAAATTTTTAAAAATTATGTCATAGAACCTAGGACAGAAGCCAAGTTAGAGCTCCTTGAGAGTTTCCAAGACTAGGTTAGTATCTGTGTTTTCAGAATGTAGGGAAAGATAGAGAGGAGCCATCTTCCAGCAGGACCTTCTATTAGAAAGTGTCCTGGGGGGAGTCCTGGGAACTTCGTCTCTAACCTGATGTGAGAAATTGGGCTACTTCACAGGTTGGACTCAGTTTCTCTTTGTAACATGGGAACTATACTCTCTGCCTCCCCTAGCTTCCAGGGAGGGTTTGAGCTAAAGGATTGAACGCGCTTCTTATGCCTGGAGAGGAAAGAAGCAAGCTTTGTACCACAATCTCACTCTTCCTGGCAAAATTGTGTGTTACGTCCTGCCACTCAAGTCGCTCTTTTCAAGTCCAAAGTGCTAGAACCTTAAAGTTCTAACAGGGCTTTGTCCTATTCTTGACTCCACTCTGAAATGGTAAGGAATTCAAGAGCAGGAGCCATGTCTTTTCATCCTTTTTCACAGGAAGATGCTAAATAAAAATGTGCTAACTGATTCATAGCTCTGACATTTCCACTCATATTCACAGCCCACTAGGCTGCAGTACTTTTCCCTCAAATCTCTGGCTGAAATCCTGTTAAAAGGACAAGCAGGATATTTCCATTCTGGGGCCTTGTCAGTAATCACAGCTCTGCCCGTGCCCACGGATGATTCTCTGCCTCCTCTCTTCTGGGAAAGTGAGTGGACTCCATCAAGAGCCTCTCTCACTCTGAAAAAGTCATTGATGGGCTTCAAAAGCACTTGCAGATTTTACTCTCATTAAAGACTGTTGTTATTGGATTTTGATCAGCAATAATGTTTGCAGGGGAAAGATGAGAGATTACTTTTCCTTGTGGTGATAGAAAAAGCCGTGAGCATGAAAATTTAGAGACCTGAAAACAAATTCTAGCTCTGCCTTTATCTATCTCTGTAACCTTGAGCAAGTCATTTCATGAACATGAGCCTACATTTCTTCTTCTCTGAAATGATAATTTGGTCTAGGGTCTCTAGTGGCCCTTCCTGTTGTACCACGTAATGATCTCACGTAGAACAGATCACAGATAGAATTAAACTGTAAACAAATGAGATAAAAATCCTGGCCTCCATAGAAATTATATTCCAAAATTCAAATAGTGACAAATAATAAATGAATAAATAGATAATATGTGAGGTAGTGTTAAGAAAGCTGAAAAAGAATAACGTCAAATAAGGATATAAAGTCAGAAATAGGGAAGGTGTTATTTGAAATATGCCCGGTATATATGAGGAACAACTAAGAAACCATGTGGCTGATGCAGAGGGAACAAGGGGGAGAGTGGTAGGATATAAAGTCAGAGAAGTGGAAAGGGGGCAGATTTTCTAGGGCTTTATAGGAAGGTGGGTGTATTGGCTTTTCCTCTGCGTGAAATGGGAACCATTGCAGGCTTTTGAGTGGAGGATTGTCATGATCTGACTTACATTTTAGAATAATCAATCTGCTGCTTTGTGGAGGATTATACAAGGGCAAGGATGGAAGCAGAGACGAGTTTGGAGTCCATTGAAATGATTCAGGAGAGAATGGATGACTGTCATATTAGGGAAGCAGCAATGGAAGTGGGAAGGAGTGGTCTGGAATCTAAATTCATTTCCAAGTTTGAGCTGACAGAAATTTCTGATGGATTGGATATGTGGTATTAATTAGAGGAAGACAGATGTCAAAGATGACTCATATTAAGGATGACTCTAAGTCTGTTTTTTTTTTGTTTGTTTGTTTCTTTTGTCTGAGCAACTAGTAGGATGGAGATACCATTTGTGAGATAGGGATGGGAGTTAGAGCTTAAGGACTTTGGTAGAAGCCTTTGGTTTCAAGCATAGTAGGCTTGAGTTGTCTAACAGATGCAGTAGGAAGTTATAGATATGTGTCTGGAGATCAGAGAGAGGTTACAATACAAATTTGTGCATCATCAGCATATAGATAGTATTTAGATCCATGGGACTGAATGAGTTCACTGAATAAGAGAAAGAAGATAGAGAAGATGACCAATAACTGAGCCCTGGGGCTCTCCAACACTTACTGACCTGTAAGTCAGTAATTTGTTGAGTGATGTGATCTGTCAAATGCTGCTGGTAAATCCAGTAGGATGAGGGATTTGACACAGGCCACTTTTTCTTCCTTGTATGTCATTGTGGTTCCCATTAACTGCCATCCATGATAGTATGAGTATGAGAAATGACCACGACAAAATGAAACCAAAGCTTTCATCCACCACTTCCATGAAAACTCAAGATTGGTTCCTATTTGGGATGAATGTGTGTGTGTGTGAAAGAAAGAAAGAGACAGGGACAGGTACAAAGAGACAGAGATATTATGCAGAGATGCATAGTAGAATTAGACATTGTCTTTGGCTTTGAGGTGTTTTCTCTAGAAAGAAAGACAGGAGTGCCACTATCAAATCAACATGGATTCAAAATATACTTAACTGTCTGCAGAAAATGGAAAGATTATGAAATTAGACAGGTTCTATAGGATTGGGAAGAATCTGTAATGTCTGGAAATTATTGTGACTCTAAGCTAAGGAATTAATTTATTATTGGGAGGGCATGCCTCAGAGACATTTCTCAAGTTAGGTTATTACATTCCAGTTTTTGCTTAAGAATATCCAAAGGCATTCCATTGTCAGAAGATAATCTCTCTTCTTAGCCCTGGCGGGCATTCAAGGTCTTTTAAAAAACTGGTCCCAACCAGTCTTTCTAACTATTCTGATTCTGAGTGTGCTTTCCTGTCAAACTCCTATATCACTAATTATCTACCTACCATTCATTTGGTGCCCTGTTAGTAGCCTTGACTTTTACCAAATATGTACCTTATCTCTTCAAATAGGTGGTAAGCTATGGGGAAAAAATGAGGCCTTATTATATTTTTCCATTCACTTAACACAGAACTAGTATTAAAAGGCACATAATAATGTTACTTGAGTGAATGAAAAAAAGCTATCAAATATTCTCTCTTCCCGTAGATTATAATGTGTGAGGGAGCTTGGCTGCTGTACTACATCAGGCCAGTAGGTGCCACTGTAATTTGCAAAGCTTCTCCCAGAAAAGTTTTCTTAAATTTTATATTTTTTGTGATTTCAAATTTTAAACAATGAGATTGTAATAATCTCATTATAGAGTCTCAAACAATTTCATATTTGTGCCCCAGATCTGCTCATTCAGTCCCTTGATTTTCTAGATATATGAGCAATGAATGAAAATGTACACTTGGTAAGGAGAAGCAGTCCTGGGATGCTGCCAGTTTTGCCTTAAAAGATGTCTATGTACACACAGAGACACAAATATGTATATATTTGGGGTGAGCTTTTGTGCCCCAAGGACTACTTTTTAAAATAATACATTTTGTTAAATCTGAAGTTATTACAATCTCCTTGCAGAAAATTTGAAATGACACAAAAAAGAGAATGTTTAAATTACCCATAATTCTACCATCCAGAGATAACCACTAATTACCTATGCCTATATATTTTTCTATTTATTTTCCTAAATATAAAATTTTATACACATGTATATAAATGTTTGTACTTTTTAAAAACTCACATAGAAGTATAGGAATTTTCTAAATTCTAGAACTTAAAGTCAGAAAAGACATTAAAGATCTTTCTTCTTTAATGCTATTATTAATTGTAGGTGATTAAATTAAAACATGGATTTTTCCCAACTTTTGGATTTTTAAATGAACAAATACACAAGGAACCTACATTTTCATTAAGTAAATGTATTTGTGTGTCATCTGAAATTTAGATTTCAGTGCAATAATTCAATAAATACATGTAGACTGTAACTATGTCTACACATAACTATATTATAACTATGATTTTTTGGTATAGCACATGAGCGATTACAAAGAACTTTTTGTACATTACTTTGTCAAATCTCCAGAAAAGGGGAAATGCTATCATTATAATCTTCATTTTAGAGATGAGGAAATTTAGATTCAAACAGGTCAAACAACCTGACAAAATCACACAGAATTAATTAGCCAAGCTGCAACTTGAAATTAAACACTCTGATTTCAAAACCCATGTTGTTTTCATTATAGCTTTATAATCCAGGTTAAAGTTTACAAAATAGATTCTATTCTTAAGCTATCCTACAATTTTGCTAAAGAGAAGAGATACATCTATGATATTATATGGAAAGACAGACACACAAATCAGCAACAACAACAAAAAAGCTAGAATTTATTGAGCATTCACTAGGGACAAGACACTGTGCTTCAGTCTTTTCTTGCATTATCTGATTTAATCTTAACCCCTGATGAAGAAACTGATATTTTATACATTTAACATATGAAGAAACTAAGGCTTAGAGAGGTCAAGTGAGTAGCTAGTTATTGGAAAAAATAGAGTTTGGTCCCAGGCAGCTGGACCACAGAATCATTGTGCTAAAGAATAGTCCGAATACGTGGATACTCCTTTGCTGAACAACCGCAGTTCTAATTTTACCATTAAATGTGACATCTGACCCAACACTGGAGTAGTGGGAAGAAGCTTCATAGAATTCGCTAGTCAGTAGGGATTTAACCTGGACTTGGAAGTGTGGATGAAGTGAGCATAAGGATGGGGCTGTTGTCTTTGCAGACATGGGCAAGAACAATAGAAAGGAAGACAAAGGAATGTGGTATTTATGGGAAGAGTAAGGCAACCTGAATAGTCAGAATCCTGAGATCTCAGCTGGAAAAAGTGTTTGGAGCCAGCTCAAGAAAGGCCAGGAGTGTCAGGATGAAGATATTGGGCTTTGCCTTCAAATAACTGAGGGTCACTGAAGAGTCTTGAATATAAAAGTCTGACAATGGTGTGCCACATTGCTGGGAAATGGAGAATGTCTAGGTGAACATAATTGGTACTGAGCAGGAGCAGCTGTCAGGAGCTTCAGCTTGAAAGCTCATCTTTGGTTTTACCTACATGGTTAAGGAAAAGAATCATTGCTGTCCACGGTTGCATTGCGGCTACAGCCTGGGGCGAGGTTGGGGAAAAAAAAGAATGTCAGTCTCATTTCTTCTGTTGAGAAGCAAAAATAGAACATAAGCTCTGCTCTGCTTTAGCAGTGCAAATTTTAGGATTCACATTTCAGTGATTCTCAAGCCTCATTGCACAGTAGAATTACCTGGGGCACTTTTCAAAAACATATATGCTCAGGACCCACCCTCGGGAACTTTGATTTAGTTTCCTTGGGGTGGAGCCCATGCTTTGGGATCTTTGAAAGCTCCCAGGTTATTCTAATGTACAGCTGGGGTAGAGAACTATTGCCTTAAGAGAGAATGCCAGAATTAGCACAGTGTTTCATGTGTGTGCCCTTTCATATAGTCTTAAAACAAAATCTCCTTTCCAAATACATTGGTTAGAACGGAGCACCAAACCTTTTGTAGCCAGAAGAACATGGCCAAGTATTTAGAGAGTAACTTTGGATGTTTGCTTTCACATTTTGATATAACTTAGCTACAGAGACCCAGAGAAGGAACTGAATGACTTAGCTGTCCTGACAATTCCTTTCTCCTGATTCTAATTCTCTTGCATCTCTCAAATATTAAGTGGCAGAGGGTGATCTTACATGCAAACTTATCATTCAGATCCACCTTTCTGGCTCGTCTTATTATGTTCCCACCACTAGCTCCCCCTCCTCATTCAACACCTACTGTGTTCTCTGCACTTGGTGCCCAACACTAAGACACACACTTCCCTCAAGAAGCCTTTAGCCGAACCTTCTTCAAGGCTCAGCCGAGGGAGTAGACTACATCCTTGGTAGACTACATCGTAAAGGGATTTCTCTCTTCTTGGAAGTTCCATTTTTCCTTGCTTATTGGTACTTAGGACATTAACAGTGCCTTGAGGTATCATGCTTTTTGCATGCAAATGTCTTTTCTCTCCCTCCACAAAATTACATGCCTTGGGTATCTTTATATCCTGCTCATAGTGGTGCTCAATGGGTCTTCTTTAGAAGTCTTCAGTGATGAACCTCTCCCTACTCATCACTCTTTAACTTTGCTTGTGGGTCCTGATACTTAGGTTGCACTACACTCCCTCACATTTGTTAATTTTCTCACTGTTTCTGGTCTGCTTATTCTAAGTAGATGATTCCTGGATATTGCTTTGTCACAGATATCCTCCACAGGTTCCTGGACACCACTTGGATGGTTTTGATTGTCAGCCAAGTTTTGAGAGAGTTTTCTAGAGCAATGTTTTATTTTTTTTTCCTACAATGCTAAGTAATATATTTTTGTGCTGTGACCTAACACCTGTGCACACCCATAACTGAAACACATACCTACCTTTACTTTATGTGCAGCATTCTGATATTTTCTAGTCTACTAGATTTCATTAAAAACTGCTGATCTTGAAATTCTCTAATGAGTTACATCCAGTAGTTGGAAAAATACTCTTCTAGGGCTAGCACAGAGTTACTCATATATATATGAGTTACTCATTATATATATATATATATATATAATGCTAAGGGTATGTAATTTATGTCTTTTAGTTTACTTCTACGGAACAATTATTTAAAAATATTTTACTACCCTCTTTCATTCTCTCTTGAGCCAATGGGTTAGTTTTCAGTCTGAACCAGTTTCCTCAGGCTAGTCATTTTATTCAAGTTCTCTGTCCTTTAAATCTCAAAAAAGTCTTGGTGCTTCTAGGAGACATTTCCTTTAAGAACCTCATCTAAACCCAGTCCATAAGAAACACATAGTGGTTCCTTTCAATGCTATAAGGACCTTACTATACCTCTTGGTTTATGTTTTTTGTCTCTCCCTTGGTGGACTTTAGCCCTCTAGAAAACACAGAGCCTGCCTTCCTCTATTTTTATTTCAAGAACTTGCAATACTGTTGTATATTCTTTGGTTGCTCAGTACATAGTTGTTGAGTGGTTGTCTTATGCCTCCTAGCTTGGTCTATATGTAATAGAACTTGACATCCATTTATTCAGGCAGGGACCTCTTAATATACCAAGCTGTCACTTCCAGCTTTCCAGTTGAAAGACAAGATGGTTGACACTCATACCAAGATGGATTGTGTCAGCTGTTCTCCAAAGAGAGAAAGTAGGGACAGGAGCTAAGCCAAAGATAATTAACAACATGGGACCTGATTAATTCTTTTCTTTTCTTTTTTGTAACTGATGGATGAAACCCTAAAAATTATTGATCAATCAAATCACTAAATGGCTGAGGCAGAGCTAGGAGGAGCTCTCCCAATTCTCCACCCCATGTCAATTGGACCAAGGGAGGGACTAAGAGGGAATTAAATAGAAGTATACATCATAGTCTGAGAACCCCTCAGACCTAGCAAATTGGACTTCACATAGATGTGATAGATGAGGTCCAGAGAAACTACTTAGATTAATAGTTGGTTTATGAGTATTATATTACACTTTGGATTAAATTCATGGGGTTAAATTTGTATTTACCTTTTTAAGCATCCCATTTCAGGTTTCATGTTATTTTAGGCTATATGGTCTACATGTATTATAGCATCTTACAGAAGCTATGTAAAGAAATAATAATAGTTAGGGAAGACATATAACATCTCCTTGCTGAAAAACTGATTTTTAAAAAAGTGAGATCCAGTTAAATTTATAGCACCTACATATATATATAATGAAATGATTATATATACATATACACATATATTTACATATATATACATATATATACTCAAGACTACATCTATCTATATCTCTATATAGCTATAATCTGAAGACTACCTAACACCATTAAAGAGGTCCAAATTCTGTTAAGAGAAAGACACCTGAAGTTGTATGGGAGAGAATGAATTCCTCTGAATTGATTATTGAGATTTGAGACTGCTAATTTCTTTGAATGAATTAGATTAAATAATTTCATGAATATCACAAGATACAATTTTCTTTTAAAATTTATAAATTTGCTCTACAGATTTCTTTTCATTCATTCCACAATAGTTTATTGAGTACTCACAATGTGTTAGGCAAAATGCCAGGTTCCTGACATTAAGGATCTCTCAATCTAGTAAGAAAGCATGTAAACAAGGTCTTTTGAGTGATAAGTTTCAATAGAAAAAATAGCAGAAGCCTTCTTGGCTAATGTAATTTGAGCCAGTATTTTGTTTGTTGAGAGAGTTAGTTAAAAGATAGAACGATAAGAAATACCAATATGATAAACATGATATATTTGGCTTTAAATTATCATTAATTAAATAATTTTAATGTAAAGCTGAGGGCTTTTGTGTATGGGTTCATTGATTGGAGTTTCACATTATCTTTCTTACATAAACCATGTCCATAAAGCATTACATGCAATTGCCAGTTTGATTTTTCTCTTTTGTCAAAAGAGTGAAAAGGTAAAGATACTTGCATCAAAACATCTGAGTAGTTCTAGAATTTTAAGATTTTTAGCCTCAATTGCTTATAATTTTTCACTCATGCCTAATATGATTTTCTTTTATAGTCTTTCCAAACCAGTTTAGCTTAATTTTCAAGAAACAACTCTTTCTTTCACATTCATATTTTATCAGTTAAAATAATATATGCTTTAATTACATAATTATAACAAAAATTCAACTGTCATAAACAAGTTTGCTGCTAAACGTAGTTGATTCTTGGGAAATGTGACACTCAAATGTTTGTGGAAGGAGAAATATAGGAGCATACTAGACAGCAGTACATTCAGTGTTCCTTGTCAGCTGTTTTGTAGGGGAATAGAAAACATATGTGCATAGGAAGAGTGAATTATTTGAAAGAAAGGAAAGAAATCGCTTGGGTAGTAAGTGTTGTAACCAAATGTTCGGGCAGACTAGAGTAGGGGAATGGTAAAGAGGTAACTAACTCTGGCTGGGAAATTTAGAAAAGGTTTCACAGAGGTGGTGGTATTTAAACTGGCTTTTGAGGCTTGAGTAGGAGTTTTCTACTTGAGGAAAGGGGCAAAGGACATTCCAGTTTCAGGTACCAGCCTGTACAAATGCACAGGGTCAATAAAAATATGGGGTGTTTCAGGAGGAATTGGAAGTTGAATGTGATTGCAGCATAGGGTTCAATGGGTAGGGCAGTGAAAGATAAAGTTGGAGAAGCAGGTTGGGGTAGTTTGTAGAGGGTCATACTCATTCGAAACTTAAAATATAACTTAATACACATTATTTATTAAGTTTTGAAAGTATGCAGGGTACTCAATTAGCTATTTACTAAATGAATGGAAGGAAAACAGCTGAGTGCCTATTACTGTGCATCATGTTTTATAGAACAACCAGGGTGAGATTAAATCTTGTCATATGTAAAATATAAAACTTTTAAAAAAATGTCTTTCAAGTAGAAGGCTTGAAGAAAGTGCTTGTTAAGTGAAAAAACCTCGTGTCTCAAAGTTCAACATTTTTAAAAAGTTCAACTAGAAAATGGGCAAAAGACGTGCAAAGCATTTCACTGAAGAGGAAACAAAAATGACAAACTCACGAAAAAGATGTTTAACATCATTAACCATTAGAGGAATGCAAATTAAAACTCAATAAGATAGCACTACATACCTATCAGGATGGCTAAAATGAAAAATAGTGATAACACAATGGCAAGGATTCAGAGAAACTCGATCTCTCATATATATCTGGCAGGAATTTAAAATACGTCAATTTAAAATGACACAGCCACTATGGAAAATAGTTTGGCAGCTCCTTTAAAAACTAAAGATGGATTTACCATACATCCAAGCAATTACAGTCTTGGACAATTATCTCAGATAAAGGAAGACATTTTCTCGTAGCAACTTCTACACAACTGTTCATAGCAGCTTCATTTATCATAGCCCAGAACTGAAAACTCTCCAAGTATCCTTCAGTGGGTAAACTGTTAAATAAACTGGTATATCCATACCATGGCACAAGTTTGACAATACATATTCTATTATAGGTACAATAAAAAGGAACAAACTATTGATATACACAATAGCTTGGATGAACCTCAAGGAAATTATGCTGATTGGAAAAAAAGTCAATCTCAAAAGAACACATACTGCATGGTTCCACCTATGTAACATTTGTGAAATAATTAAAGAGATGGAGAAAAGGCTAGAGGCGCCTAGGGATTAGGGATGTTGGCGGCTATAAAGGGAGAACATAGGAATTTTTTGTGGTGATGGTACAGCTGAGTATTTTGATTGTGGTTGTGGCTACGCATGTGATAAAAAATTTCAAAGAATTACATACACAAATGAGGACATGTAAAACTGGTGAAATCTGAATGAACCCTGTAGATTATAATATGTCAACTTCCTGGTTTTGATATTCTAGAGTGTGTACAACGTTGACATTGGGGGAGGCTGCGGGAAAGGGCACATGGGACCTTCCTGTACATTTTTTTGCAACCTCCTGTGACTCTACAATTATTTCAACATACAAAGTTGAAAAAACCTTGTGTATGTGTTATAATTTTGATATGTCTGATCTATTTTTCCAGGCCTATCAGTGGACAGGCCATCTCTGTCACTTGGTGGCAGCATCTGTGGTGGTAATTCTTTGCTAGATGTGGAAAATCTAGTAAGGATCAACTTTAAGCTAAAAGCCACAATACAAGTAATGGATATATCTGTCACCCTTGATGACTGTAAATGATGGACTTTGTGATAGCTGGTGTCACAACTCTCTGTATACCTTGTGTTGGATGGGCCCTGGCAAGGGAGAATTGTCCATGGTAGGTACACACTGAATATATTAGGTGATATCTGCCATATGCTCAACCTCATCATATAAACGCATCTTTTCTTTAGGGAAAGGAAGACAGTATATTCCAAAATAAATTCACTGAAAACTAAATATTATCAAGAAAGATGTTTTTCTGCCCATTATAATAATGAAAGTGAGGAATAAACACATGAATTCAGAAAAATTCTGAAATGATTACTAAAGACAAAACCCCTAAAGCGAGCTTCATTTGCAGATAGGGCAGTGTGGTGTTTCAGAATTGACATGAAGATGTTATCTTTTACTCACCTTTTTCTTGATGCCTAAACTGTTATATCTAGGGGACAAGGCCCTTCCTTTCAGAGACAGAAATCGGACATACTTCAAGTCCCCCTAGTGGGGGGATAAATGAAGACTGAAATTTCACTGACATGAAGCACTTTGATGATTTCAGATTTGATTAGGAAAGCCCAGGGCCACCTGAAAAGAGGGCATGGAGCCTGGCCTCTGAAGAGAGAGATATACATGGAAAGGGAAGGTATGGGAAGTGGAGCAGGCTCTGGGGACAAACTAGTTGAGTTTAAGGTTAGGCTCTGTTGCTTGCTACCTGTGCCATACTTTCCTCATCTTTTTTTCTTTTTTTTCAATCTATTCTTGCCTTTATTTTATTTTATTTTTTTTTATTGTGTGTAAAAATCAAATTTTTCACAATACATACAAATATTTGTAAAATGATATATAAATATGCATATATGTGCATTTGTTTACATAAATGTTATTTTATATATATATATATATGTATATGTATTTTTAAAGGTGCTAAGATTACCCAAATATTACTCAGAAATTACAGGGATTCCCATGTTCCCCACCTCCCACACCTCCAACAACATCCCACACCACCATCCTTCATCCGTGTGACACAACACCCGCAATGGATATACACATCTTGGGGCCTTGCCACCGAGCATGGACCACAGTTCACATCATAGACCACACTCTCTCCCACACAGTTCTGCATGGTATATGCTGATGAAAAATAGTCTACATCCGTCACCGCAACGCCACTCAGGACAACCCCCAAGTCCCAAAAAAGCCCCTGTATTTCAACTGCCCCTCCTCTCCCTGCCCCAAAAATGTCCAGTGGCCACCGGCTCCACCTCACTGTTACAATTTCTTCCATTGCTTGAATCATAATATGTCTACAACAGAACACCACCAAGTCCACTCTAGTCCACAGCTCCTCCCCCAATCCTGAGGGGACTTGGATGGTGATGTCCACTCCACCTCCAAGTGAGAGAGGGCTTATATCCCGTATATACGTTGGATGGGTTTATCCTGCCTGCAGCTGCAGGCCCTCTCCATTCCCTGGGATGGCTGTTGCCCATTGTCATCTCCTTGCCGGGCCACTTGGATGAGTCCTTTGAGCTGTAGGGTAGGAGTTGCAGCTCCACCGAGATTCCAGGCACAGGTGGCACATAGCTAGGCCAGAGGCTTCAGTCTCTGGAAGTACACCTAACAACTCCAGCATCACATATAGGTTTGAATAGAAGGGACTGATGGACCATGTGCAGGGAGGACTTATTTGAGTCCAACTCTGTCACTCTCATGAGCACAGATTCCACTGAAGAGCCCACTAATTAGGCATCAATCTCTGGGATTATCCCCACTTATATAGGACCTGGGAGTTTCCAGAGCCCTCAGGGGTCCCTCTGTGTGGGGTGATATCCACTTTGGTGTTCTATGAGATCCTACTGAGGTGTGCGTAAGCATTACCTCTGGGATGACCTCCCGACTCTCTTTGAAGTCTCTTAGCCACGTGAACTCATTTTTCTTTACCTTTCCCCCCTTTTATTCAAGGTCTTTTTCCAATCATGTTGCCCGTTGGCACTTGGTATTAATCCCTCATTGCCAGGGAGGCTCATCCCCGGGAGTCATGTCCCATGTTGGGGGGAGGGTAATGCATTCATATGCTGAGTTTGGCTTAGAGAGAGGCCACATTTGAGCAACAAGGAGGCTCTCAGGTGGCAACCCTTAGGCACTACATAACAGTAGGCTAAGTTTCAATTACAAGAGCAAATATTCATAAGGCTAGTCCTCAATAACAAGAACCCATCAGTGGGCCATCCTCTTTTGCCAGACACGGCCTCTGCACTCAGGGGACTGTTGCTGCTCCCTTGGGGAATGTAGCAGAGCTCTCCAGGCTGGGAATTCAGATTCCCTCATTTATTGAGTAATTGTCTACCCACCGTGACCATGCCCCATCCCTTGATCATTTGAAC
>JAQZBX010037056.1:0-14384 GCA_029593785.1 Cabassous unicinctus | reverse complement strand
AAAGATAAGAAAGATGGTTGTGCAACAGAAAAAATGGAGGCCACAAGACAAAAGGAAGGGTATAGTTATAGTGCTAAAAGGAAAAAAAATCCTCTCTCCAAAAACAAGTAAAAGATATTTTCAGATAAATTAAATCAGATATTTGCTTATAAGCAGTCCTACAGTATCAGAATGCTATAGAATATTCTTCAAGTTGAAGGGAAATTAACTAGATAGAAACTTAGATCTACAAGGAAGAATGAAGAGATCAGAAATGGTAAATAAGTGGGTAAATATTGAAAACAGTGTGAAAACTGGGCAAGTTTAGAATATTCACAGATAAACAGAAACTGAGAGAGCTTGTAACCAAGCAACTGTCTTTGCAGACCATACTAAAGGGAGTGCAACAACCTGAAAAGAAAAGGCAGGAGAGAGAGGCTTGGCAGAGAGTCTAGAAATGAAGATTATATAACTAAAAGGACCTAAAAGTGCAAAAAGAATGGTGAAAACAAGATATGACAGATAAAACTGAAAGATCAAAATGGGTGAAGACATGCCTTTACATTAATAACATTGAATGTTAATGGATTAAACTCCCCAATTAAAAGACACAGACTGCAGGAATGGATAAGAAAATATAAGCCATCCATATGCTGTCTACAAAATACTCACCTTAGGCTCAAATATACCAATAGATTGAAAGTGAAAGGCTGGAAAAGATATTCCACTCATGCAGTAACCAAAAAAGAGCTGGAGTAGCTATACTTACACAGAATAAAATAGACTTTAAAAGGAAAGCTATTATTAGAGACAAGGAAGGTTGTTATATAATAATAAAAGGGGCAATTCTTCAGGAGGAAATAATAATCATAAATGTATATGCACCTAACCAGGATGCAACAAATTACACGAGGCAAACATGGCAAAACTGAAGGGAGAAAAGATGTGTCTACAATAATAGTTGGAGACTTCAAAATACCACTCTCATCACTGGACAGATCATCTGGGAAAAGGATCAATAAAGAAACACAGAGCTTGAATAATATGATAAACAAACTAAACCTAAGAGACATATACAGAACATTGCACCCCAAAACAGCAGGATATACATTCTTATTAAGTGCTCACGGATCTTTCTTCAGGATAGACCATAAGCTGGGTCACAAAGCAGTTCTCAATAAATTCAAAAGAAGAAAATTATATAAAGCACTTTCTCTGATCATAATGGAATAATGCTGGAAATTTAACAACAGGCAGAAAAAGGGACAATTTACAAATATATGGAGATTAGACAACATACTATTAAATAATCACTGGGCTAAAGAGAAATTGCAAGAAAAAAAAAAGTCTCAAGATGAATGAAAATGAGAATACAAAATATCAGAACACACTGGATACAGCAAAAGCACTGCTGAGAGGGAAATTTACAGCCCTCAATAATTACATTAAAAAACCAGAAAGCTAAAATCAATGGCCTAACTACACAGCTGGAGGATCCAGAAAAACAACTGGAAACTATTACCAAAACAAGCAGAAGGAATGAAATAACAAAGATCAAATAGGCCTGGGAGACCTGGATATCCATGTCCAAAAGAAAGACTCCTACCTCACATCTTATACAAAAATTAACTCAAAATGGATCAAAGACCTAAATGTAAAGGGTAGAACCATAAAACTCCTAAAAAGAAAATGCAGGGAAACATCTTCAAGACCTGGTGGTAGATGGAGGTTTCTTAAACCTTACAACAAAAGCATGAGCAATTAAAGAAAAAAAATGGATAAATGGGACCTCCTTAAACTTAAAACACTTTTGTGCTTCAAAGGACTTTATCAAGAAGGCGAAAAGGCAATACACTCAAATGTAGTAAATATTTGGAAAACATATATCTGATAAGGGTTTGCTATCCATGCTATATAAAGAGATCATACAATTCAACAATAAAAGAACAAGCAATCCAATTAAAAAATGGTCTTAAATATACATTGCTCCCAAAAGAAATATAAAGACTTAAATATACATTGTTCCGAAGAGAAAACACAAATGAAAAAGCACATGAAAAATGTTCAACCTCACTAGCTATTAGGGAAATGAGATATACCATCTCACAGCTCATAGAATGGCCATTAGTAAATAAACAGAAAAGAACACGTGCTGAAGAGGATGTGGAGAAATAGGAATACTCCTTCACTGTTGGTGGGAATGTAGAATGGTGCAGCCTCTGTGGAAGACTGTTTGGTGGCTCCATAGGAAGTTAAATATAGAACTGCTTTATGATCCAACAATCCCGCCATTAGGAATATATCCAGGAGAACTGAAAACAGTGACATGAACAAACATTTGCAGAACAATATTCATAGAGGTATTATTCACAATTGACAAAAGATAGAAACAACTCAAGTGTCCATCAACCAATGAATTGATAAACTAAATGTGGTATATACATATAAGAGAATACTATGCTACTGTATAAAAATGAAAGTGTGACACAGATGACAACATGCATGAACCTTGAGGATAATATACTGAGTGTAATAAGCCAGACACGAAAAATACTGTATGGTCTCACTAATATGAACTAAATATGAAGAATAAACAACTGGAGTTAAAACCTAGACTATAGGTTACTAAGATATACAACGAGAACAGGTACTGATGCTTAATGTATATAAAATTTTCAATTAACTTGACTGTAAAAGTATAGAAATGGATAGAATTGATGATAACACAATACAGTGAGTACACACAGCTGGTTTACAAATGGGATTGTGGCTGACAGGGGTAGTCTAAGGATGTAAATCTCAACTGAAAGAAAGTTAGAGAATAATCTAGGGACTCAATACATAGTGAACCCGGAGGTAGATGAGAATTGTGGTTAATAATACAAATACAAGAACGTTCTTCTATGAACTAGAACAAATGTATGTCACTATTATAAGGTGGTAAGAATAAAGTGGTGCATGAGAAAAATACAATTAATGTAACTTACGGACTATAGTTAACAGCAATAACGTAACATTCTTGCATCAATGTCATAGAAGGCACTGTATCAACACTAAGGGTCAATAATAGGGGGTATGGGAATTTTTCTCTTGGACTAAGAAAAACGTTCAAAGGTTTGCTGGGGCTGCACAACTCTGTGATGAAGAGTTCATGCGTTGTGAGAGCCAACGAATGTACACTCTGCATTGAATGTATAAGGCATGGTACTGTATAACACAGTGAACCATGTGGTGGAAGATGGACTGTAGTTAACAGTACAAATATGAGAGTGTTCTCTCATGAACTACAGCAAATGTACAATACTAATACACAGTGTTATAACGGGGTGTATGGAAAAAATATACCAGGTGTAAGCTATGGACAATAGTTAGTGGTAATAGTCTGATCATGTTCTTTCATAATCTGGAACAAATGTTCCACAACAATGTAAGGTGTTGGTGGAGGGGTGATCTATGGGAATTCTGCACATTATGCATGAGTGTTTTGTAAGCTCACAACTTCTCTAATGAAAATTTTAAAAATAAAAATAAATAAATTAAAAGTAAAAAAAGCAATATTTCACATTTAAACCTTAATGTAAACAATCAGGTTCCCCATCCCCCAGAAGTCATATTAGAAATAATCAAAAAAGCCCAAACCTTACATGATACTATTTTAATATCAGGAATAAGGTAATTTTCCTTTAGCAGATTCTGAATATTTGAGTAGGTTCAGAAACAGTTTTAAGCTGAAGGATGTAAATTAAAATATTCTTTTTATAAATAATGATAAATTGAGAACTACAACTTAATATATGACATTTTTTCCTCCTCCAAGATTAAACAAAATCAAATTATAAAGTGGACTTATATCACATTTAAGAAAAATTTAAAAAATTTCAAAATGTACTTATATAAATTTCACTGTCTTCAATAATAAAATATTAATTATATTTCGCTAACTAAATAACATGAAATTATACTACAAAATAGACTTCCAATCTTTCAGTTCACACACATATAACACACAGAACTTTAAACAGATATGAGGTTTCATGAATTGTTGACAAGGCTGATGGAAAACTAATACAATCAGAAAATTCAATTTTTATAAAATTAATAGCTTTATACCATACAGTCAATATGAAAAAGAGATAGATATAAACTCCTGTAGAGAAAAATTAATCTAATTTTTGAGACATTCTTCCTAAAATAATCTATATGATTTCATCAGCATTTACAAGTAGACTGAAACAAAAATTCTATTAACTTTACAACATGGGAATTCTCTAAATAGGTCAAAACAGCTTAATTATATTGTGAAATTAAAAAGGGTTTCATGTTTCTAAGATGAGTACCCTCGCCTTTCTCTAAATGTAAGCTATGACCCTTACTACTCATATATGAAAAAAAAAAAATCTGCTTCTTTTTAGTACGTAAATAATGTGCCCAGAAAAATAAGAAGACTATAAAGTCTTTATCAGATGTTAGTAGACTTCTGAGAAAAGGTCAAGGTCTGACTTTTGTCCATGTGCTGCCCATAGGACAGCATTTTCTGTTTAAGCAATTTTCTCCCAATGTTTTATAAAGAAAAATTACGAATCTATATAAGAGTTGAAAGGATGCTAAAATAAATAAACCTTTCTACTCTTCACCTGGATACACCAACTGTTAACATTAGCTTGCATTCTATTTTTTTATTCTGCCCTATTAGTAACCTGTAAATACCATGACCCTTCATACCTACACATTCAGTAGTATTTGCTAAAAACAAGGACATTATCTTACATAGCCATAATACCATTATCACATCCAGGAAATTTAATATTGATACTATATATCTAATAATCTTTACCCAAATTTATCCAATTATCCCCCAAATGTACTTTATAATGTTAAAATGCATGATTCAATGAAGGATCATGTAAATTTCTTTAAGTCTTTCTTAAGCTAGCTATCCTCACACCTTTAGGTTTTTTTAATCTTTTATGATCATCATAGTTTTTAACAGTCCAAACCAGTTGCCTTGTTAGAAGCTACAACCTGGCTTTGACTGATTGTTTAGACTTTTTGGTAAGAAGTTCACATGGGAGATATTCTGTAGTTTCCACTGATTTACATTAGGAGGCATAAAACATAGCCCCATTATTGGCTGGACGAATTGGTTAAGGTGCTAGTGATACTCCCTGTATGCTAAGACCAGTAGTAGCTTTACATTGAATGAAGCAGTCATATATTTACACAGAACATGCAAGGAAATGCTTGTAGTGACATAAACACAAAATAGTGCTCAAGGTAACTGTATTACCTCATTATGATTTTCTTTTAAAAAATGAGAGACATCATTGCTTAATATGGGGAATCATGTTCATGTGTATTTTCAAATCAGAAGTAAATATATCTTCAGAAAAATTTTGTATTACCTTCAGAAAAATTAACATTCAGAAAGCTAATCTTAATCTTAATAATAAGGGTTAAAATATATTACTACTTACTATCAGGCCTCACACGGTGCTTTATATGTATAATGAAATAAATAAAGAGGAGAAATTTTGTATTGTAAAAGGGTTTTTTAATATAATAATTTGACTTACAACTAATTTTAACAACTGATACCCCCAAAGAAGTACAATGGGAAAAACAAAAAATTGAAACTAAAAAACAGTAATTGTGGCTTGGCTCTATCACTAACTAGCTCTATAATTCTGGACAAACCTGTCAATTACTCCAGATCTCAGTTTTTTTCATCTGCAAAATTCGCCATCAATTTCCTCTGTTATTGAAATGAATCAACTCCATGAAAATACACAGTTCATTCTGACAAAGACTAATGCTGATTTAAAAACCTAGAGATGGTATACCCACAATTCTCTAATAAAGAAAGAAAAAAAAAGATTAAAAAAAAAAAACCAAAGAACTAAAGATGAAAAATTATGATAACAACATTATAAAATGTTAGACCTGCAAGAAATCTTAAAGCTTTCATATAATAAACCCTTAGAAAACTAAAGGGCTTAGAGGCCTAAAATGGTACGCGAGCAGTCACGGGTGACAAAGTGAGTCAGTGGCCGAATCAAAACATAGCTGCCTGATTTGGCTTAGGTCAAAATTTTTTTTCTAACAAGACTTGGAGCTACTAGTAGAGCACAACCAGTTTACCTGTATGCCAGAGCCAAAGCCCAGGCTCCAGCAGCACAGTAGAGGCTGTCCTGGATCTTGGCCTTCTGATCATCACCGCATGTTTTAGTGGGAAAGAGACCTGTGGTTGGACTTTGATATAGCAACAATGTTGACTTGACTGAAATTGAAGAAAAGACAAAGAATGAATTGTACAGCCATCAATTTTCCTT
The DNA here is from genome assembly GCA_029593785.1 of Cabassous unicinctus. Classification (NCBI taxonomy): domain Eukaryota; kingdom Metazoa; phylum Chordata; class Mammalia; order Cingulata; family Chlamyphoridae; genus Cabassous; species Cabassous unicinctus. The sequence goes on along the minus strand of JAQZBX010037056.1, from coordinate 8,076 downwards.
AGGCTGAATGTGTTGTCTTCGATTTACTCTTTCCACTTCTGATAATTTTGTTGTTGCTTCTAAACTTAGCTGTATTTACATCAATAAAATTTTGTAGATGCACAAACAACTTCACGTAAATCATTCCAACCTAAGTGTGAATCCATCCTGCGTGAAGGTGTCTCTCCAGTTTTGAGGAGAGGATTCAACTAATTAGCACTTAATGTATAAAAAGATAGTATATAGTTGCTAAATCCAAAGCCAATTGAACTACTAGGAGTAAAGTAAATTATAAACAACTTAGGAAGGATGAGCAATAATTCAGAAGGAAGACAGATTATAAGCAGATCCTAGAACAGCACTGTTGTATTTCACTGATTATTAACTTGTGCCTGGTCTTTAGAGGATTGGATTCGTTTTATTTTATTTTATTTTTTTAATATTTAAGAGATTTATTAAACATCTTATTACAAAGATGGAAACACACAAATTAGAAACATGCATCCATCATCTTCCACAGTCAAGTAAAAATGTTATGTATTTTTCCTGTTTTCATAGCCAAAAACTTGAGATCTTATACCCAACGTATGTAATCCTGAATTTAATTAGTTAATTCTTCCTGAAAGTATCCAGGGTAGCTAATAACCAAAATGCAAACTACTATATAATGAAAGTGGAAAGTTAAAAAAAGAAAATATGTTGAGAATCCCCCTTTCCCACCCCCAACTCGTTTTATTTATTATACTATAAAGGTTAAGAAGATGTTTAACATTTCAAAACTGAATCCCATTCTTATAGGACATGAAAATAGCAGCAAGTTGATAATTTTGTGAACATTTTATTTAAAAGAAGTCTGAAATTAATGTTTCATCATTTTTGAGTCCTAAAATAAGAAAATAGACACACTAAAATTACAGTTCCTAAAAGCAATTTTCTTCTTCTTTAACTATAAATGGAAGGGTAATATTGTCCCCTAAAGTACATTATTAATCTAATCTAGATTGCTGTGTTCCAACTACTTTTTAGGATAATTTTTCAAAGCTCTTAAATGATTTGGTCCTTCACAGAGATTAAAGGGTTAAGTTTTTTCTTTATTTTTTTTTCTCAGACTAAACTGATCCTATCATCATAGCTGTTGTTTACACAAAGAAAGTAAATATTTCTTTCAGAATACCAGGGTATTTATTATTTTCACAGAGTAAAGAATTGGTCTGCATAGTCCAAAGAAAACGATTGACATTTCTGTAAAAAATGTAGTTAATTCTCCAACCAGTTACTGATACAAAGATAAAAGGGCAACATAATATATACAAGCATCTGGACTGAAATAAGATTTTTTGGGTTTTTTTTTTAAGGTGCTGGGGGCTGGGGATTGAACCTTGGACCTCGTATGTGGTATGTGGGATGTCAGCATTCAACCACTGAGCCACATTGGCTCCCTGAGTTGGTTTTTCATTTGTTTTGCCTGTTTTTGTTTTTTTCAGGCACCAGGAACCAAACCCAGGACCGTCCATATGGGAGGCAGGTGCTCAACTGCTTGAGCCACATCCACTCCTGAAATAAGATTTTACACAAGCTTGAAATAAAAGGAAATCAGTATCTTATGGGGAGACAAATAAACCAAATTTCATATTATTTGCGGTTGTAGATCAAGTAAATGGCACAAGAAATAAATTTGTGCCATTGAAACAAAAATTTAACAATTTCCAATTTATGATCTGACGAACAAAGTGGAATACCATACATGCACATGTCAAAGTTGTTTGTTCACAGTGAAAATCAAAATTTGCCAGACTGATCATGGCACACACACACAAAAAAGTAGTAGCATGCTATTAATAACAGTAACCTGATATTACCTGTTTGTGTCTCGATCAAATAGAAATGGATATAAAAGTTTCAGAACTATCAGGACAGTACGCATAGGTAAATGAAGAAGGAACACTTATATAAAATTTTTGTTTGTATAAGTGTTAAGAAACAGTCTCAGCTTTTCAAATCTGGTAATGTTTAGGAAGGCCACAAGAACATGGAAGATATTGGTGATAGTTTTAAAATTATTCAAAAACCGGAAATGACTTGCAGATTCCTTTTACAGTCCCAGTATCAATGTGCAATTGGAATATTTAGCTTCCTAAACACTGAAACTATCCCAACATCCCACGTGATAAAATAATATCTATATAATATATGCAATATAGACAGGATAGAATAAATACTAATAATAGCTACTTAAGGACACCTTTTTCCTCAGTTTTGCTTACCAATTCTGTAATAATGATCCAGTTTATCCCACAGAGTTTCATTATCAGGTCTTAGAAGATCAATGCTTTTAAGAGGTTCATAAACTGAATCTAGAAGAAAAATAAAAACATGTCAAATTTGGTCATTTTCACCCAGAGACAGAAAGAAAGCTTCTAAGCAAATGAAGAAGCACTACCTAGCAATATGATTTTCATTTTCATATGTAAACTACCCTATTTCAATACTGGTAAAATTTTTTTGGTAGTGGCAGGAGAGAGAAAAGAAAATATGCCTGTCAACAAGTATAGAAGGGCTCTAAATATTCTGGGAAACCCTCATCCTCATTCCTGACAGTCAGTCCAATGAACTGATGTGTATACAGGTCCTGACAATTCAAAAACTACATGGTAGTCACTAGCTCAATCATTTCAGTTCCCTTTGAGAAATTTATCTACTTACATGCCCTAAAATCCAAACCCTATTCCTATATTGATGCTTCTAGGCAATCCTTTGTCAAATAATCACACCCCCAAAACCTCACATTCCAAACCCATCTACTCCACTAATGTCTTCATACTGAAATTCTTAGGACTTCACTTTATCCCAGGTGAGTAATACTCTTGCCTTATTATCTGGACCATACGCAGAGACAGTCTCTACTTCTCAGCCATGAAAATTACTATAAGGTGTTAGAGCACACTGCTCAAAAGCTACAGAATACCCAATAATCATGATAATTCGTCACAAAATGGATAGAGAAAATTGTTCACTTGACAGCTGATTGAAAGGAAGACATCTGAACTTTCAGCCATCAAACTAAGTACGGTCTCTCATTCTTCTTAAAAGCACTTAGAAATCATAAACATCTCAGGGTCACAATTAATCCACCTCTGGATTCAGGTAATGCATGTCAAACAACAAAGCACAAAAATGAACCTATAATTTACAAAGGGGTAAAATCACATTGAGATCCATTAAGATGCTGAATTTACAGAAAATTAAAGCATTTATATTCACAAAATTGCTATGTACACTATGCTAGTTTAAAGCCTGGGTATTGGGAATACCATTTTGTTTAGGCAGATGGTAAACATTCTGAAGGAAATAAAGGACATGTACATTTAAGCAATAGTCCCATTATTCTCTGATGGAAAAAGAACTGATTTATGGATAAAACAGGGAACAGAAACTGACCTGCTTTGAGCCAAGGGAAGATTTTCTAAAAGAGAGTCTTCAAAATGACACCAACTAGAATGGCTTCCTAGTGAAGACTGGGGAGATCTAATACAGACAAGGGAGGACAGAAGCAAAGGCCCACCTTGCCCTTTGAGTCCCTGAATTCTATTAGTTCTGGGCAGAACTAATGATATGGACGGCCAAATTCTGGGACTCTACAAACTCCTAGTGAAGTCCATCAACATAGAAACAAAATAAAATCAGGTAGAAATAATCACAACTTCAAAATTGAGTACATGTATATACAAAGACTAAAGGGGACAAATTTGCTAGGGAGGAAGAACTGTGTGTGAATAATATTTCCACTTTAATTTAAGCTCTATCAAAAGAGCTTATAAATTAAATTATATTTAATTTATAAATTTATAAATTTATAAATTAAATTATATTTTATATTATATAAAAAGTAGAATCACCGTAAGTTGTATACTTTTATAACAATTATTAAATAATACATCTGCATATAGATGAAGATAGAAATAGAATATGCAAAACTGAAATCAGTGTGCAGTAAAATGGTAAAGTGAATTAATTTTGACAGTGTTTTAATGGTATTGTATCATGGTTTGAGAAAGAAAAAATATTTGCAAAAAGATATAATGGTGACCCTCTCTCCCCATAAAAGACTAAATAATTCTGTCATCTAATTATTCAAAGTATTATCACCAGTGAAGTTTTCTAAAGGGAACAATGAAAAAAGAAATTGAAAACCAGACTTCTCAAGAAAATAAATACCTGTTAAGAGCTAAAAGAGATGATAGTCAAATCAGAGCAGAAAAGCATAAAAAAATCACCTAATTCTATAGAATCAATATTTTCTTATACATTCCTTTACCTCAAAGAAAGCCCATAGTGAATTAAGAACAGCTAGGTTAAATGTTAATATATTAGTGATCGCTATTGTATTGTTTCTGAAGCAACTACATAAAATTAAACAAATGAGTATATTTGTCCCGTAGACCAAGAGGAAGACACTCCAGGGTTCTGTTCCCCCACAGAACCATTGAACCATTGAACCATTACCAAAACCTAGTATAGCCATCTTCCTCAAAACTGTGGAACTAGTTAAAAGCAAGTCCTGAATCAAAGAAATGGAGCTTTGAAAAGGCAGCTTTCAAAACTATAAGAGAAGCTCATGGTGCCCTAACTGGCCCCTCTCCCTAGCAGTGTTAAGCCAGCCAACGCTCCCATGTACATTCCTGATGCGGTACTGTTCTTCCAGAGGAAGCAGAGTAATCACTATTCACATACACATTGAAAGTATGTCTGTGCAAATGTCTGGCAACTTGAAAGACTGAACCAGGAAACTCCTCTTGGGCTTAAGCTCCCAGACACTGTCCTTCAGGCAGAAGCTTTCAGATAAGCAAGAGAGCACCCCTGTATTAGTCAGCCAAAGGGGTGCTAATGTGAAATACCAAAAATAGGTTGGTCTTTATAAAGGGTATTTATTGGGGATAGAAGTCTACAGTTACCAGGCCATAAAGCATAAGTTTCTTCCCTCATCAAAGTCCATTGTCACGTGTTGGAGCAAGACAGCTGCCGACATTTGCCTAGGGTTCAGACTTCTTGGGTTCCTCTCTTCCCGGGGCTGCGTTTCTCTCCGGGCTTAGCTCCTGTTTCCTCCACAAGGTCAGCTGTAGGCGATCAGGCGAACGGCTTTCTTCTCTTCTCCTGGGGCCTTCTTTCCAACATCAAAGCTGCTTCTCAAAGACTGCTTCTCAAAAGACTGCTTCTCAAAAGACTGCTTCTCAAAAGACTGCTTCTCAAAAGACTGCTTCTCCTCTGTTCTTTGCCTTGCCTTTTATATTCAATTCCCCACCCACCAGGGGGTGGGGCTCAACACCCTACTGACTGACATGGCCCAGTCAACGCCCTAATCATAATTCAATCATGCCTAGATTAACAGATCAGATTACAGGCATGATCCAATTATATTTTTGGAATTCATAATTACATCAAATTCCCCAACGGTTACAACCCCTAAGGTGAAAACAGTCTATATTATAAGGAGTATAGCGGAATTCCTACAGTCATGAGCTAGTACAGGCCCAGGGCAAGACAAAGCCTCAAAAAAAAACTGAAAGGACCCCACAGTTTATTTTCAGCTTTGGTTGATCTTACTAACAGGAGGGCTAAACTCTGAAGAAAAGCATCAGACAACAGGAAGCCAATTTGCAAAGTCTGTTGAAGGTGTTTTTTGCATTGGTTTGTTTTTGTTACCTCCTAGCATTCAAAGAAATCTTATCACTATCAGGATACAAACTTAAGGAATAGACAGTTCAGGAAATAAATGGCAGAGTTAATACTTTAAAATATTAAAATGTACAGTATGAAACAAAAGATTATAAGACAGCCAAAGAAACATTCTCACTGCTGTTGGCAATGTAAAATGGTGCAACTGCTGGCAAAAACAATGGCAGTATTTCAGAAAGTTACATATAGAATTCCCATAACCCAATAACCACACTTCTATGTATAGACCCAAAAGAACTGGAAACAGGGACTCGAACAGATATTTTCATTCCAGTGTTCACAGCAGCATTATTCACAATGGCCAAAAGATAGAAGCAACCCAAATGTCCACCAAAAGATGAATGGATAAACAAAATGTGATATATACATACAATGAACTATTATTCAGCTCTGAAAAGGGCATGAAATTCTGATACACACGACAATAAGGAAGCTATCATGTTGAGTGGAATAAGCCAGACAGCAAAGGAAGGTACTGCATGATCTCAATGATATAAAATAGAATAAGCAAATTCATAGTCAGAAAGTACAATACAAGTTTATCAGGACCAGGTTGTACCAATCCTTCATTGGTACAAAGTTTATATTTTGGGTGATGGAAACGTTTTGATAATGGATAGCAGTAATGGTTGCACAACACTGTGAATGTAATTACTGTGAATGAATTACAAATTTGAACATGGTTAAAAGGTGGAATTTTGGTTGTATATATGCTACTAGAACAAAGGTTGTAAAGGAACCTTAGGACTCTACAAACAGTAAATTCATACATTATAGTTCTTAGTATAATCATAATAATATTATTTCATCAATTGTAACAAAGGTACCACACTAATGCAAAATGTTAATAATAGGGAAAATTACATGTCTGGGGGGTGTTAGATGGGAACTCTGTATTTTCTAAGTGATTTTATGGAAACCTACAACTTCCCTAATAAAAAAAAAGCTCATATTTACCTAGCCTTTTAAAAATTAGAGTTCACCTATAATAAAAATTAACTAAAGGATACAGAATCACCATACAATTCCTGTATGAGTTCCATCTATATGATCTTTTTGAAATATAAACTATATTGGGTTTTCCAAAAAACACAGATAACTATTATAGGAATTATCTCACTAACATGCTTAAAGAAAACAAGTTTATTTTAAAATTTTTATAAATTAAATACATGAAACTACAATTTATGGTGAAATGTACCACCAATCAAAAGTCAAAGGAAAAGTAATCCATGGTAACATTTTAGACAAGAGTTAAGACATCTGAAAAGCAATTACAAATAAAAATGTGGAGGAGAATGCAGTAAACAATGCGCATTGAGTATCCAAAGAAAATGAAATATGCAAAATAACCAGTTTGGGTTTGGATTTTAGATTGAAATGGTTAAGAGGAATAAGATTAAGTACCAATTTCTCATTAGAAACCAAGGAGTCTAGAAGGCATTGGGAAAGCAAATTTAAATTGCTAACAGCAAAAAATTGCCAATGAAGAATTCTGTATCAACAGGGAGACTTCCAGGGAAGCTCTAGGTGCTCAGTCTTTCCTGGAGTAGGGAGCTCCAGGACTGTCTTTCTACCACAACAACTATTAAATAGGCAGAAACTGACTGAAATGACTATTTGAAAACTCCAAATAGCGAAACTCAAAAATGACAAGAGGCACAGTACTACTGACCCCACTGAATTAAAAGGACTATAAATGGATATTATGAACAAGAGTATGTCAATAAACTAAATAATGTATATGAAATGGAGAAATTCTTAGAAACACACAAACTATCTACATTGACTCAATACGAAACAGAAGATATCAATAATCCAATTACTAGTAAAGAAACTGAGTCAGTCATCAAAAACCTCCCAACAGGGAAGCATAGAGAGATTGAGAGGTGAGGAATTTTCTTGTTTGTCTGTTTTTTTTGTTTATTATAATTATTGAAATTATGAAAATGCTCTAATAATTGAAGTGATGAACGCACACTATGTGATTAAACCAAATATCACTGATTGTACACTTTGAATGAGCTGTATGCTTTATTAATATGTATCAATAAAATTGATTTGTTTTTTAAGAAAGGAAAAGAAGAAAAAAACGTATGGCCAGAAGATAGAAAGTAGATTTGTGGTTTCCTAGAGCTGGGGACTGGGGATGGGGGAATAGGGAATGACTACAAATGGAAACAAGGTTTCTTTTTGGGATGATGAAACATTCTGAAATTAGATTATGGTGATTACGATAAATTATGGTTATATAATTCTGTAAATATATTAGCAACCATTGAATTGTATGCTTTAAATGGGTGAACTTCAGGTTATGTAAATGCTATTTCAATAAAGCTGTTAAAAAAGTGAAAAAAAAAAAAA
>JAQZBX010037055.1:0-23940 GCA_029593785.1 Cabassous unicinctus | reverse complement strand
CCCCGTGCCTGAGGGAGCGGGGGTCGGCCGCGCGCAGGGCTGAGGGCCGTGACATGGCGTTTGGGGGTGTCGGGGCGAGGGCGCGCAGCCGGCCGCCGGGTACAGGATCCGGGGAGAGGTCCGTCTCCGGCTAAAGGTTGCGCCGGGGTTGGTCGGCCCCGGAGCCTCAGGCGGCGGCGGCAGGAGCAGGAGGAGGCGGAGGTGGAGGAGGCGGCGGCGGAGGAGGGGAGTCGGGGGCGGGCGAAGCGGGAGCGGCTTGGGAGGGTGTGGGGGCACCGCACACAAACACACGGGTACACACGCGCCGCCGGGCGGCTGCTCCCGCGGAGCCGGGGCTAGGGTGCGCGTCGGGGCGCGGGGCGGCCGGGCGGGGGGCGAGGCCGGGCAGCGGCGGGCGGATGTGGGGTGCAGGAGCCGCGCCGAGGCGGAGGCAGGAGGCTGGGCGGCTCGCGGCGCGCGAGGTCCCTGCAGAGTGGAGGGGAGGGAGGGGCAGGGCTCCTGGCCGCAATAAAATGCGGGGTCAGTCGGATCAGACGGAGCCGGGCGAGACTCGGGCTCCCAGACCCCCCTCTCCCGCGAGCCAGAGCAGAGTCCAGGACTAAAGTGCATCACAGCCCTCCCCGGCTGCAGCCACACACACCAACTGGAGACACACACCCGCCGGCACGGCCCGGTCCCCTTCCCCTCCTCCACCCGCGCCCCCGGTCCCTCTCCGCCCTCCCTCCGGCTTTTCTTTGCGAGACTCTTAACTTTTCCCCCACTCCCTCTCCAGCTCACCCCCCACCCCCCCAATCTTTCCCCGCTTTGAGTGTTCCGAGATGCTGCTAAAGCTAAAAGTGAAGGAGAAAGAAGCAACTAAAAATATCTCCCGGGGCCGCCCGGCTCCTTGAATGCAGGCAGGAGGGGGCAGGGGAGAAGGGGTGGGGCGGGGTGACTGGGAGGAGGGGACGCCCGAGGCGTCGGAGGGAGGGGTCGGGGGAGACGAGGGTCAATTTCTCTACCCCCCCGTCCCCGCTCCCCTCTCCCGGTGGTTTGGCGCTGCTTGGAGCCCAATCCTGCAAAACCCGGGCTGGGGGCGGGAGGGGAGCTGGAGCGCCCTCCCGCCCGGGTGTCAGGCCGACGTGGTCGGTCACCTGAAGTTCACGGAGGGTGGGGGAAGGGTTAAGGTTATGGTTTCTCGGGCTCCGGTTGTATGTGAGCGTGTGCGTTTCCGCTGCAGACAGGCAGCGCGATCGATCTCCCCCTCGCGAAATATCCGCGGCGGTGCCTGCCGGGGGGACCGGGAGGGGAGCGCAGGCGGCTCAGGCCAGGCGCCCCCGCGGCTCCATGTCAACCCGGCCGCGGCCGAAGTGGCCAGCAAGGGCACTTTGCAGGCAGCCCGCTCCGCAAACATTCTTCTTTCTTCCCTCTTCCCGGTACGCAGGAGCCGACGCACAGGGCTTGGGTTGTGCTTTTTTCCCCTTCCTTTAAAAGAAAAAAATGCCCCTGTGCAGTCCTTTCTTCGTCTGCCCGCTAGAGGTTCTGAGGATAATATCACATATGTAATATATATGCACATAAAATCACTCGCAGGCCCGGCTGCGTGTGTAAGGAAATTTTGAGCGAGGAAGGAGAGGGCGGTGGAGTCGGGGAGGGCGAGTTGGGAGGCTCCGCGCTGCGATTCACAGAAAAACTCGCAGCAGTTGGTGGAAGTGTGTGTGCGTGCACATGGCCGGCCGGCCACAGCCCCCAGTTCTTTTCGGGGGTGTGTTGGAGGGAGGGAGAGGAGGCAGGAATCCTGGGGGGAGGGGGGTTGGGGGGGGTCGGGGGAGGCTTTCCCTGCTCAGACAAAGTGGGCTTCAGTGTTCTCTGAGAACTTGCCCTTAGATGGCAACTTTGGGAGCTGATGAGCTTGTGTGCGAAAACCGGGGCGGAGAGGTTATTTGGTCATTTTCCTTTCTTCTCTTCTCCCTGTGCTTAAAAAAGAAAAAAATGTTGACGGGGTTAGAGGGAGGGTGGGAGAGGAGAAGGGATTTATCTGTTTCGGCTGTGACGGAGAAGGAACGCATTCTCTCCGGTTGTGTGTAGCGCACTCGGGCAGCTGCAGCCTGCCCTGCTGGTGACCTTGACCCTGACCTGGTGCAGCAACCCTGTCCGTCTGAGGAAATTCAGGCTCCATTTTAGCTCTGGTGGTTGGTGGGCCTCTCCCGTACGTTGGTGTCTCGTGATTTAGTTATATTTTGAGAGTGGGCTTTCCCACCTTGCTCATAAATTGAATACTGTTATACACTCGCTTAAAAAAAAGATCACCTCCCTCTTTCAGTCACATAAAGCCACTTTTACAGAAAAAGCAATTACCTTTTGGAAACACCTTAAAGTCCCTGCACTTTTTAAAGGGAAATCTTAATTTGCGAGCTTTTCCACTTACCTTTGCTTTGAATGGATTTTTGTGGCTGTGTGCTGCCTTTTCTTCGTGTGGTTTGCACATCTTTTGTAGGCAGTTTGTATTGGACTAAGCAATTTCTGGACAAATGGTGTATTTTGCAATTCAGTGGCGTTAACACAACGTTTGTTAAGTGCTGAGTGAATCTCGAACAAACTTGCAGTGGTGCAGAGATGTAATAAATATTGACTTTGGTAAAATGAGTGTTAATTTGTATTTAATGTAGAATATAATTGTGATCCTAAATCCCAGTTCTAATGCTAAACTCTTGTTTATTTGTTTGTTAATTTATGTATGAGGGGAAGGATTTTTCTTTCCCTGGAGAAGCATTTTGTATAAGTTAAAATATAGTAAGTCTGGGGATTAAAATTACCATGAGAGAAGTCATTCCAGAGTTCAAGAAGTTATACAGGGGAGGATTTAAAATTGGACCCTAAAAGAATGGCGTGGCATGTGTAATTTGGAGGTGGAGTTGGGGTGGTCCTAGGGGGAATGAGATGGGGAAAATTGCTTTCGAGCCAAAGAGCCCCTCTGAGCCCTTTGAGTAAATACAAAAGTGGTTAATAGCCATTATTGATATATTGTTTTAAGAATCTGTCGAACCTATAAACACATTTTAAAAGTGCAAATCAGAATACGAAAAATTAACTTATAAAAACAATTCTGTAGAAAATTTGGAATACTTTCTACTTCCTCTTAGGTTCCCCTTGCCTCTGTACCCCCAGCAACATGACTAAAGAGTTCTAAAGCAAAAACCACTGCTACCTATAGAATGTGGCTATTGGCTGAATCTATTTTTCTGTTATTAAATAGAATATAAATGTTATACTAGCCAGGCACAGTCTGGATCTACAAAGCCTGCAGTCCTTCCACTCTACAGCAGAGAACACCAGGGTACCTGGAAGTTCCACCCTAGAGTGGATTAGTCCTGGAAATCCAGACTAGCACTTGGTATTATCTGATACCGAGTCTGGGGTGAGCCTCAGCCCCTGGCACGGTGTCCCAGCAATTCCCCAGGCTGGGCCTCGGCCTGCTAAGGTTTCCTAGCTCCTTCTGTTCAGCTAGACACCCCTGAGACTGTTCAGAACCGAATTAGCTTTGGGGATGGGCAAGCCTTTAACCTGACACTACTAACCCAAGCGTTAGGTTTCTGATTTAAAATTCTACACAGTTATTTCCTCCTGGGTCTCTGAAGTTGTTTTGTTTTGTTTTGCTTTTGTTATAGGAACCTAATACATAAGCAGACAAAAATGGCTAGTTCTCTAAAGTTGAATGATGATCCTAGAGTCTGTAAATCAAAAGGAAGTTCTGTATTAGCTTGTGGAGGTGACCCCCAACAAAGGGTGTTAAACCTATACTATTTTTGAGGGGTGTCTTTAAACCTTAATACTCAATATGAAGCTTTTTTTTCCCCTTGGCCTAGAGCAGTGATTATCATTTAATTAAATTTAAATTAAATATGATTTAAATACGACTGCTGCTGTTGATGGTCTGTTTATTTTTACAAAAGTTCTTTCCATGAACAAGGTCCAATACCCTGCTCAGAAAAATTGACTTAGAGGTCCTTTGAATTATACCACGTGGGCTGATTTTTAGCAGAATCCCAAACTGTATAGTTTGTCAGTCTAAGAAAGAAAGAGAGAGAAATGAATACCTTGACTTTTTGCCAGGCACAGGGCTAGGCACTTTATGAACCGTATTTCATTAGGGATCACAAACTGATGTGGGATCACAAAGGACAAAGAAGGACTTTCTCCTGTGTGTGTTCCCTCTATACATCCTTTTACCATTGGTGCTACTGCATTCTTAGGAGTTCCTCATTAAATTTAACTTACCCATACGTGTGTGAGTTTAGATCTTGTATTTATCATTGGAAATTTGCCTGTTGCCTATTCCCAAAGGGGAGCACAAGGAAGAGTTAATAAAAGTCATTTGTTATTCCAGTATTTTTGTTGTTTTACTCAGTTGTGGATCAAGACCAGAACAGGTTATTATGTTCCTCATTGACAAAACTTTAAAAAATTATTTTTTGCTTTCTATTTCTAGTAAAATTGGGAAGCAAATTGACGAAAAAGCAACAGACTCACTTGTTTTTATATTTTTGCTAGTTTGTGTATGCTAGTCTGATGAAGCAGAAAGGGTAGACAATTTAATTATTTCCCCCTATTTATTCTTATTAATTTTTGCAGTGACCAGGCAATTCCTGACTAAGCATGGCAGGAATCACATGGGAACAATTTTGAGTCTGAGGTAGCAAAATATTTCACTGTACCTGTCAGCCAGAGCTAATGATTCTGAGGTATTAGGTATTGAGTAGCAGTCTAGGTTGATGCCAGGTAATTATGCCTATCTGTTCTGCTAAAAGAACACTCATCTATTCCTAGTACAGTAACTAGGGTGCCACTGAGCTTTCCTGTTAAAATAAGGAAGGTAGTTCAAAATCACTTTCCTTCTAATGCTTCAAAATATTTTATAATAAAAAAATTGATTTTTAATTTAACTGGAGGCTGCCATCTGGCTCTGAGGATGACACAACTGTTGTGCATTGAGTCTCTTTGCACAAAATGTTAATAAATCATGCCGGAGAAGTATAAATCGGATAGTGTTCCTTCACACTGTTAGTGCTTGCTACTAGGAGAGTTCCAAGGGAGGTGTGGAAAAATCCCTGTCTTGTGGAGCTTGTAAAATTACATGGGCAAAGGCCTTGGAAACACCCAAGGGAAAGTGTTGTGTTGGTGAGCAGGTTTCTCCTGGGATCAAAATTTGGTTTAAAATACAAGGCGTCCTATTAATGTTGAGATACTCCAATGTATGGTGCTAAGCAGCTGGGTTGGTAAGCTAGTTTTCTTGGTAGTCCCAGTAGTTAGGGTTCAGATCATGTCTAGACAAGTTGGTTTCACAAAAGCAAAAAACTCTTTTTTTAGGATCACTAACCCTGGTCACCTGATATGCAATTGGTATCTTTGGACTCAAAGATGAGAAAGTATTAAGAAAATGATGGTGGAGCCCAAAATGTCACTCTGAAAAAAAAAACTCCCCTGTTTTCTGTGACTGGTCAGTCTTGCCGTCTGTGAAAGCTGAAGGCCATCATCCACCTGAGAGTAGGTTAATAAATTCTTTGGCCTTCCTCGTTTGAAGTTGCCATGTCCTCCTCTATTCTTCTTTTTAAAAAAATATTTGCTGAAGTATTAGGATAGAAGGAAGGGAAAACAAACAGAGCAGGCTGGAGCTCTGATCTTTCTGTTCTGAGCGATGTATTAGTAATTTTCTATAATTTAATCAGACTGGCCCCAGAACAAGATAATGAGACTGTGACCTACAAAATAGGACTTTTGGGGGCGTTAAAGGATTTCTAGCATCAGGTTTTACAAGACCATGGGCTTTGTGGTGAAGGAAGAGATTTTGGGTTGTGTCTTATTGAAAAGAAATCCAGACCAGGTCTGGTTATGGTAAGGCATCCCCCCCCCCACCCCAACCCACCCATAAGATTTCATTACTGTTTTGGCTTAGTTAACGTATTCTAGAATCACATTTTAGAGGTATAGATGCTTTGTCCTGTTTCTGATATATTCTTTTCTTTCACCTGCTTTGCTAGGGGTAGCTCAGTAATTCATACCATCTAGGGCTAAGTGTACAAAACACTTTATGGTTCATGGTAGCTGAAATGCCTTCTGTCATATTTTATAAGAAAATAATGTGCGAAGCACAGACCTTAGAAATAGCTAAGAGTACTTGATGGTCTGAAGTTTCTAGCCTCTTTCACCCTTCTGTTTATGAGCAAGTTTTGTATTGCTATTCTCTGTCTGTAAATTACATTTTTATGGTATTAGAGAATAGGGTATGACTAGGTGCTGAAGCAGGGGCCCTCTCAGATGACTCTTCTCATTCCCCAAGGGCCCACCCTGGGTTAGAATTGCTGTAGTTACAAGGTAGTTTTCATAAATTAAAATCAGACTTGGCTTGATAATTTTAAGCTGCATGGGTGCACAGAACTGTTTATTTTAAGTCAGCTTCATTGCATGTATACACATGCATGCACACACACAGAGGCCACACGATAGCTAACTTTATAAAATGTGCAGTGATACACACCCACCGTATGAGATCAGAATGTGGCCTTTAGCAACTCTGCTTTTCACTGACCCAGGGTTGTATAAATGCAGCAGATTCCTGCTTGCTCAAAAGGATATTGTTTCCAACCATCCATTCCCCTCTTATTAAAAAAAACAGTCTCCCCCATCACCACCGCTGAAGTTGTCTCTAGAACTCTTAAATGACGAAAGCCTAGGTACTCTTTGCTTCTGTTTTTACAACAATCCAAAATCACCGAAGTTTTATCTACCAGCAAGGAAGGAAAATGTATGGACCTTTTCTGAGGCTTGGGCCTGAAAAAGCAGACCCCCAAATAGCCACTTTCTCTGTCTCTCTGATAATTTTTAGATGGGGCAGAAAAGCGGTTAGTGCCCATTAGAACTGTGGCATGGAGGAAAAAGAAAGGGGTGAGAGAGAAGCGGGTCTCAGGATGAATTGTTTTGAGTGCTCTGAAGAAGTTGGCCTTTAAAGGGGACTGGGGAAGGTTGGGGGAAAATCATCTTTTATATGATTGATCAGCAGCACTTTGTCTGAGCTTTTGAAACAAGCTACTGTACTTTTCTAAAGGTATATAGTGCTAGTATCTTGTTGTCTGGTGGGATATTTTAAAAAGCTTTTAGTGTTGGTTTGTAATGAGCAGGAGAAAATATTATCTGTGACTTTGCCCTCTTTTCGCGATGTTTACTGTATATGGTATGACTAAAGTAAAAACAGAAAACTCACATGCCTTTTAAGTTCATAGTGTAGTGGTCAAGTGTATAAACTCTGACACCAGGCTGTTCAGATCCCAGCTCTGCCACTAACTAGCTGTGTGACCTTGGGCAAGTTACTTAACTTCTCTGTCCTTCAGATTCCTCACCTTTGAATAGCAACAATAGTTCCCATATTATCAGGCTATTATAAGGATTTGTTGAAAACATATATAAATATTACACACACACATACAAGATCATGCCCAATTAGTGTTTGGCACATAGCAGCATCTCAATAAGCATTAGCCAGCAAATTTGCAGAGACAGAAAGCAGATTAGAGGTAACTGGGTGCGTGGGTCGGGGTGGGGGTGGGGGCAGAATGATGGGGAGTGGGGAAAGGAAATATTTGCTTGTAAAAAGAAAAAGAAATAAAAATAAGTGTTAGTTATTAAGAATATGAAATATTTCAATCTGCTTAGATTGTGATTAGACTGCAGGCATTTCTGATGTAGAACTCTTTGCTGATTTCTATGTTTTTAATTTTTTGATTTTCCACATACCTTGTTAGAGTGATGAGTAATATATGGTAAATTTTTTTTATAAAGGCAAATATTGTAGAGTTTGATTAATTCTTGTTTCATAGGCCAATAGTGTTATATTAGACTTTTACTATAGCGAGTTCCTCTGTTTATATGATTTGACCTGAACTATATCTAAATTGTGTAATGATTGTGTGAATTTATGACTGGGTTTAACTGTAAAGTGAGGATAGTAAATCCTCTTTCACAGGCTTGTCGTGAGACTTAAATGAGAGAATAGGTGTTTAATAAATGCATCTTTATTTATTCATTTATTCAGTAGGCAGTCCACTGATTAAAATTTCCTGGGGGATATTTATACTGGGATATCTATATGTTATATAGGTAATCAGATTTTGCACAGAGAGAAGGAAAGGCAGGGTCTGCTGTTTCTAATCCCAGAGTACCAATCCAAGAGAACACATCGAGGGTATATCTTACTGCCTGTCGATCTTAAATGAAGGATTGTGCAAGGTGTGTGTGACAGATCATATCAGAAGTTGCAAGCTGGCGGCCTACTGATGTGTTTGACCCATGCTGTATGTTTAAGAAATTGAGACAACATTTTGCAAATGGGACTTCCACATAAAAATCCACATTTCCAACTTCTTTTGAAAACTTGGAAGAGCGGGCAGCACTGGGCCCACCTCCCCACCTGGCAGCAATCCGCTGTCGTTGATGGCTGTCTCCCTTACCCCAGGCATGTGCTCTTCATCTGCCACCATTCCTGCCACTGGGCTGGCAGGTCCCCATATGCATGTATACCTGCCCGCCACCCTGCAGGCATTTGGGTTAGAAATTTTTCAGCCTTCCCCCATTCTTTGACCTTTTAATTCATTCTTTGACCTTTTAATTCATCATGGAGGCTAAGGTATTGTAAACCACGTTCTATGTCAGTATCAAGAAGCAGTATTGGGTGGTGTTAAGGTCCCAGACCAGATGCATGAGCTTGCATCCTAGCTTCCCCATGTTCTAGCTGTGACTTTGGCAAATGACTGCAGTTCTCTGCCTCAGTTTTCTCATCTGTAAAATGAGGGATCGCTCTAGGTTGTATGGGAACTGAGTTCATACATGTAGATATTTAAGACCTGTGCTGACATATAGGCACCTGAGGTCTGAATTCATTTGCAGGTGAGGATCTCAGTAGGATTGCTTTAACTGTACTATGTAATTAATGAAATACATCTATTGCTGCCCATCAGTATCTGATCACCATCAGCCAACCCAGTGGTTCTCAACCCTGGCTACACGTTAGAATTACTTGGGAGATTTTTTAAAAATGCACCCCTCCCAGAGATTTTAATTTAACTGACCCAGAATGGAGCCTAGGCATGGACATTTTAAAAAATCTCCTTGGGTGATTCTAATGCATAGCCAGGGTTAAGGATCCCTGGACTAGCCAGAACTCCCAATCTGGGGTGATGCCTTTCAGCCCAAAACAAAGACATAATGCTGAGCCTGGGCAGCTTATTGGTGATCATTTGTTAGACTCCTAAAGTCCTAAAAATAGCTTGTGGACCTGAGCAGTTGGTTGGAAACCAGAGGCTCAGGGAAGGAACCTACACCAGGCAGGAGACACAAACTCTGTAGTCTTGTGTCACCTTTTCCCACCAAGGTTTCTTTACCAACTTTGTGACCTTGGACAAGTCAGTTAACCTCTCTGTGTTTTAGTGACACTATCTTGTAAAATGGATAATAATACATTAATCAGTCCTTCTATTTATATTATGCTTTATGGTTTGCAAAGCACTTTCACTCATATCATCTGCCTGCCAGGAAGGCAGGGAGGGGCTCCTTCTTCCACCAATTGGACAGAAGTGGAAACTGAGCCACAGAGAGAGGAAAAAACCAACTCAAGGTCACCAGTGTCAGGGACACCAAGGGCTGGACCATCTGATGGTCTCTTGAGGCCCATTCCAACTCTGACCTCTGTGAACTCTTTATGGGATCCCACAACTAGAAGGACATGCCTTTGCCACCTGAAACTCCTCTTAGAGACCCTCCACTGCAGGAGGATCCTTTAGGTGCTGAGGGGACACATTGGCTCTGTGAGTCATGAAAATTTGTGCTGCCAATATTTCTTTCCTCAAAGATTTAAGGTTTTGGATTTTTGATCTTAGACCAAGCAGAGGGTAAGCGAATAGAGTCACATGCAATGACAATTTCTCGGGTCTGAATTATGTACTCCATATGGAGAGCACTGCCTTCGCGTAATGCCTAGCATTTTGAGTCGTTTTTTAATGTGTTTGTTGGGCCCTACTTGTTAACCCAACAATCCTCTCTAGAGCACGAAACACAGCTGTATTTGGGAGGAAACAAAGTGTGGGAGACCCTATGTTCCAGGAAACGTTCCTGAAATGTGCTAGCATGATTTCTGCTTCTAGGGGAAAGCAAACCTCAAATAATAATTTACTGGGTTCTAATCTGACCTTAAGAAAGAGAGAAATCAAATTATAGTGAGCTGCTTTCTGACATAAATAGGAAGAGAGAAATTTTGCAATCTAGATGTAGGGTCTGGATTGGCTAGACTACTAGATCATAGTTAAGAGAGAATTGCTCTGCACCATTGGCTTATCATAGTTAAGAGAGAATTGCTCTGCACCATTAGCTTCTCAAATACCTACCTGTTGATAGGTGAAAAAATATATATAAAAGAAGAGAAAGAATTCAACCATTTTAAATAAGACTTGGGTGTACTCCAGAAGGCAAAAACCATAGAAATTATAGATATTAACTCTTTTTATTAATTTAGCTTTTAAAATCTGTCTTGGTTTTAAATGACAAAAGTAGTGTCTGCTTACTGTAAATAATTCAAACTATGTAGAAATGTTTAAAGTAAAAAGTGAAAGATCCCTTATCCTACTTCCGCTCTGAGCAATGTCCACTGTTAAGCAACAAGCAATTTTGAAAATTCATCTTTCATTTGAAAAATGGGTGCATTTCAGCAGATTGGCTCAATTAATTTAAGTGCTGCAATCGGAAAAAGGGCAGCAATATTGCTCTTGTCTAATGGTTAGATAGCATCTGTGATATTGAATCCTAGACTGGGTGCCTGATTTAAAGGGGAAAATTGATGAACTACTCACTAGAAGGGAAGCAGCCAGGTTGTTTGTGAGCTCTTGAGATCATTATTGGAGGAATTAATTATTGAGGCAATTGGAAGTGCTTAATTTGAAGAAAAGAGTGGAGGTGGAAGAAAATTGTGCATGGTACCTTCATTCAGATAGATGATGTTCTCTCAGCTTGAGACTGATAACTGATACTCCATTCATTCATTCAACAAACAGTAACTGAGTGCTTGTGGACCAGGGACTAGGGATGTGTGGAGATGAATAGATCATGGTCCTTGCTCTCAAGGAGCTCAGAGCCAAGTGGGAGGAGAAAGAGATGGAAACAGGTGACAAAAATTTGGCATGAAAAGAATTTTCATAGATTTATGAACTGCTGAACAGATAACAGACTAGAACCGATAGGGTAGAAGTTACAGGGAAGATAACTTTGATTTGATAATATAATATAAGGACCTGCTGAATAGTTAAAACTGTCTAAAAATGAAACAAAAGAAAAATCTTGTGTTTATGAAAGAGCTGCTTCAACTACTTGTTAGAAGTCATCTTCTGAGGACTTCAAGTAAGGCAGAGTGGGATGGGAGAAGAAAGGTTGAATTCTAACATGCTTTAATATTATGAAAAGGAATTCTATAAAGTAAATGCTGCTTTGCTTGGTGTCTATTCTAAAATGGGAAATCTCCTACATTGGGGCAAACATCTTTTGATATACTGAACTGAAACCCTTTGGGGAGAAGTGTATATGGCAGCACACATGGTGTTATGTTAGCACAGAATGAGGATTCGATCCCCTGAGAGTTGTTGTCCAACTTGGAGGTCATTCATTAAGGAAAAAGTTTTGAGCATTTTCCTGTCTCCCCAAAGTGGTGTACAATGCAGTGTCTCTTGACAGTTCTTTCAAATGTTGACACAAAACAATCACAGAGGATAAGCACAAATCAATATGCTAACAAATACAAGCTGATATGATATGAATTAGATGTATAAGTGTTTGAGGAAATGAGGATTAGGAGTGATGGGGAAAAGATTCTTGGAGAGGAGTGATGTTTAGTTTAAAGCATCCTAAAGGAGGTGATGGATTTAGAGCTTGAGAAGAGAGGAGAGAACATTCCAAGCAGAAGAAATGGCATTAGCCAAAAGAGGTTGAAATAAACCAAAAGAATGCGGGAGACCCTAAGAAAAGGGACCTCATTGAATTGGAAGGGCCATACTGGTGATATAAGGATAAGAGGTAGAGAAAATATGGTAGAAACTGGCCCAGGTGGTGAAAGATCATGATTGCCAAGTGTAGTGGTTTGGATGTAATGCAAAAAGCAACTGTGAAATGTGTTGGTTTCTTTCACTGTGATAAAAATGAGGATGGAGGATCATGGCATGAAGGAAAAAATGGCCTTTTCAGGTAGGGAGACCTGTTGAAGAGCCAAACTAAGATAATAGCAGTGGGATGGGACCTCTGAAGGTACCTGTGGGAAGAGACCTGCCCCCTGGCAGGCTTCTCAGTGTGCTGCAGGTGCTCAGTGTCTCCTCTCCTCTCCCCTTCCTCACCCCTTCCTCAGCTCTAATGCAGTGCCTCTCTTTGAAGGCTATGAAGTATGTACTATAGCTAAACAACACAGCCAATGTTATTATGCATAAAGTGAAGCATAATGATAAAACGAACCTCTGTAAACCTACCGCCCAACCTAACAAGTTTGAAAACTGTTGAAGCTCTTCATGTACTTTATTCTCCTTACCAGTCCCTCAAAAGCTTCCAATCATCCTAGATTTTCTGTTGATCGTTTCTGTTGTGTTTTCATTATAGCTTTACCATATTGTTTAATTTTGCTCGTTTTGTAAAAATGGTACCATACTGCATGCACTCTGCATCTCAGGTTTTCACTCAATGGTTATCTTTCTGAAATTTATCCATGTTGATGCCTGTGGTGCATTCATTTTCACTGTTCTCTCGTATTACACTGTAGAAACATGTCACAGCGGCTGTTTGGTTCATCTCCACTTTTTGCTGTTTTGAACAGTGCTCCTGCGATCATGTGTGTACATTAGCACTTTGGCCTGAGTGTAAATTTCTCTAAGGTGCTGGTTCTCAAAACATTTTGGTCTTCAGGACCCATTTACACTCCTAAAAATTATTGAGGACTCCAAAGAGCTTTTGTGTATATGCATTGTGATATTGACATTTACCATATTAGAAATTGAAAAGGAAATTAAATATTTTTATCATTAAAATAATGATTATATCCCACTACATCAGGGGTCTGTGGAAAGATTTCAGGGGCTACATGAGCTTGAATTGAAAATTCAAAAAAAACATTATTCTTGGGGGGACGTGTTGGTGCGGGTGTGATATATTTATTAAATAATGCACAGTATAGTGTGGACTTTGTATGATTTTTACTTTGATGTAGCTTGTTCTGGGTGCAGGGGATAACTGCCTGCAGAAAGATTGGTAAGGCTGTCGGAGATGGTTTTATGACGCTGTGGGAAAATTCAAATTTCTAAATGCTTGCCGAAAATGACTGTTTGAACAGAAGTTGAACCATGTTAGGTTATCAGGTATTGAAAGTATAGGAAAGTTGTAAAACATAATTTTGAATAATCCTAAAATTTAATTTAAAGACATGGTGATGTTGAATGTCATAAAACTATCTGCCACTACATTCTGGGAAGGGGTCCTTGGTTTTCACTTGACTGACAAAGTGGTTCATAATGGGACTAAAAAGGTTAAGAATCCCTGCACTACATGTTAACTATAAATAGCATATTTTTAATGAGAAATATAGTTTCCAAAAAAAAATTTTAGTGAGAAGAGTGTATTTTTCAAATCTCTTTAATGTCTGGCTTAATAGAAGACTAGATTCTCATTTTCTTCTACATTTAGTCTATTGTGATATGTTGTTTTGGATAAAATATATCAAGAAAATTTACACATGCCATAGCCATTTCAGATAACTGTGGATATTCTTCTTTGATATTACATTAAAATTCAAAAAAGATATAACTTCTTAAAGGTTAGTTGCAATATGGAATCTGAAACCGTTTCAGTGAACTTTTCCTATTCTGTTACTTTAAAATCCATTGGTCTTTCACTTTGAATAGATCATCATGCATGAAACACCATGCATTGGAAAATATTGGTTTACTAAGTGTGTAGAACTTCCAAATGTCCACACATTTCATTATATGATATAAAAATCCATTTGTTACTATCACTACTGATCTTACCTAAAACTCTTTAAGTTCTATATGGGGAAACTATCAAGTTTGTAGTGTAGGATGCATGCATGTTTTCCAAAATTTTAAACCTTGAAAGCTTGAATTTTATCATTGGCAACAAATTGTTAGTTTTTCCTGATGTAATCAGCCTTACTTTATTTATTTTCAGGAAAAAGTCTGGCAAATACCTAAATATGAATGACGATAATTTGCCAGGTTGTGTACTTTTCAAGTAAAAATGATGTTTCATGAAAAAAGTTGCTAATCCAATTCCCAACTCAAACTATCACACATGTCCTTTTCCTTGAGATAGCCACCATGCTTTGGTAATGGCCAAAGTGCTTTATGCATACTTCTCATTTCATTATACATAATACTGAATGGTGTTTACTTGAAGTTCAGTATTTAATAAAATTAATAGTTTTTGCAGCTTTATCAAAAACATTCTTTAGTGAAACTGCAGGGTTTTTGTTTGTTTTTGTTTTTATTTTATTTTATTTTTACCATGTGTGCGTGGTACCACTGCCTTAATTTGTGTTAAGGTGCCAGCAGTTTTACCCACTATTGCTTTTGCTTCATCAGTACAAATGTCAACACAGTGAAAAGGGCAAATAACATCTAAGTATTATTATGAAAACAATTTTGATCTCAAGGATTCCTGAAAGGGATCCATGGCTCATACTTTGAGAACCACTGCTCTAAAGGTATCTACATAGGAATGGAAATGCTGAGTCTTGGTGTGTGCTTAGTCAGATTTACTAGATAATACTATATAGCAGCACTTGTTGAATATTTTCACTGAAGTAACCGAAAAGCAGAGAACCTTGAAGATGGGAACCCTTTCCCCCAGGCTAATCCGAATATCTGTGAGATTTCTTTGAAGTACCTTTGTAGTCTTTGGTTTTACCTACAATTTTGGATGCAGATATCCATTCTACTCTACAATATCTATGTGTATGTTTTAAAATAAAAGTAATGTCTTAAACTCATCAGTCGCATTGCTCTTCTTCCCCACAAATGTGTATGTAAAATTGTTGCTCTCTAAAGATGCTCTGTGTTTGTCTTGTGGATTCTTGTACCCCCTGTACCCCTCCTAGAGAAGGACAACTCTGGTGGGTACCACGGGCCTGGCATGATTTATCTTTGTGAGTACATGAATGCATACAAGAGACGCAGCGGTTTTCAAGCTTGGGGAATTAGGAGTATTTCTTGTCTTGTGTTCCCTTTCTGCATTGCTGTCTTTACCACCCATTAAACCACTCACCAAGACAGAAACCTGAGTATAATCCTAGATGCCACCCTCTCCCTTTCCGCCCACATTGAAAGGATCCCCAAATCCTGTTGATTCTACTACCAAAGTATCTCTTGGATTCATCATGCCCATCCCCCTGATACTGCTTTAATTTATGCTCTTATTTTCTCCCAGAGAAAAGTGGAAATTTGGCAAAACTACATCTTTTTATTTTTTTACTTCAGTCTCACCTCCCATTCCTCCGTGACCTCTATAATACAGTCTTACACTGATACCACAGAAGTCTTTCCATATTACTCATGTAATTTCTGATAATCCCTTAGTTAGAGTCTTTTAGGTTTTCCCTATAAGGATAAAGTTTGGACTTCTAGACCATGGTATACTTAATACAACATAGAAGGTGCCTTATCATCTGACCCTCCCATTCCTTTGCACTCTGTGTACTCACTGCTTCATTCATATTGAATTATTTGATCTGTAAAATGCCATGCTTATACTTCTTTGCCTCGGTGTAGTCTTCATTTTCTGGAATTTCTTCAACTCATCTGATTTCCCTCATTACCTCCTACTCAACTTTCAGCACTTAGTTCTCTAAGAAGCCTTTCCTGCATCACCTTCTTCTCTGTCATTGTCCCACCTTCTGGGCAGAATTTAGCATTCTCTTCCCTGGCTCTCATGGCACCTGGAGCATAGCTCTATCATAATACCTCCCATATTATTTATAATTGCTTACTTGTCTATGTCCTTATTGGCCATGAGCTTAAAGACATGGACTATTTCTTAATCGTTTTTGTACATTTTTACAGAGTACTAGGTATATAGTAGGTGATCCATAAACATAGTTGGATAAATGAATGAAGAAATTAAGAACAGACCACAGAATCAAAGAGGTAGGAGATGTTCCATAAACACTGCTGAATGAAAGAATGAATATATGAAGAAGTAAAGGATGGGTTACAGAATCAAAGGATTTTTGAAGTGGGGGGACTTTGGAGAGCATCTCCTGCCATCTTTCTCTTCCAGAAATAGGAAACCATTTGCCCAAGTGATAACAGCTGGGCTGGGTAGGAGGTGATGACCAGCACAACGGACATTCACGTGAATGTGACCTAGAGGTGACTGGAAACAGTTTATAGAACCTTATTTTGGAGTTCTTTGTATTTAAGGGGTACTTTTGATCAAACATGCCATGTGCTTCTGGAGGAGGCTTGCCGCGAAGAGGAGAAAGCTGTGACCTATGCCACAAACTTCCAACCACAAAGTTCTCTCTTGCACTCAGACTGTGGTTGGAAGTTTGTGGCACATTCCAGACTGTAGAGTCTCCCCTCAGCTATTGGCTGTTGCTCTTTTTCTGTCCACAAATTGTGCCAAGACTGTAAGATTTTCCTGATGACTGGGCAAATTCTTCATCTGGATTCCATGTTCATAACAACCAGAAGTTTCCTGCTCTTTTTGGTTGAGGTGATTATGATATAGAGCTGGGTAACAATATCAATAGTTCTGAGGCAAGCCCTACTACTTAAAACTTAATGTTTTCCCATCTGAGATTTTGGCGTGCTTTGGTGGGAGGGTAAGGGGAAACTATTGTTCATTCAGTGCCACCTCCCTGCCAGGTGCTTTCCTTACATAATTCTGATTTTCCTCCACAATAACCCTGTGATGTTCCAGGTGTTAGTACCCTACTCTATAAATGAGAGAGTAGGCCCAGAGAAGTCCCATGTCCTGCCCATGGCCTGAAGCTACTGCAAAGCAGGGTGGGATTTGAGTGGGAATGTCTGGTTCAAAGCTGCACCCTTTCTATATTGTCACCTTGCCTCCCGCTGTATAAAGTTTCTTTTTCTGCAAAACAAATTATTTTATCAATTCGATAAATTTTTGAAGTTCATATGTTTTCTTTGCTTAAAAGGAAGAAAATCTGTAGTTTTCTAATTTAATGCTGTCTAGCACTTTACAAATGCTGTGGCACATGCACAGGGCTGCCCTGTGTGGAAGGGGGAGCAGGTGTTATCGTCCAACTTTATGTATGAAGGATGTGAGCAATGGGGACAGTGGTACACATGTTTGGCTCATACTGTGTTCCCAGCACCCAGTCTACAGGTTAGTGCTAAGTAGGCTCTACAGTTTTTGTTAAATAAATGTCAGGAATCATATAGCTGGTCAGTCCCAAATTCAGACCCAGGTCTCCAAGTCTCAGCTCAGTGCTCCTTCCACCACTAAATCATCCTGCTTTCCCCAGAGCCCTAAGCAGAGGCATGTGAGAATGAACGTGCTTTCATTAGCATATGTGGGACTTGGGAACCCTCTGATTTGGCGATCAGTGCATTTCCATAGTCTAAATAAGGATAGGAAGCACCTGAGAATAATATTTTTCTTGGTTTTGCCTCTCTTCATGTAAATACTTCAATATTGGATTTTTTAAAAAGATTTATTTTATTTATTTATTTCTCCGCCACCCCTTGTTGTTTTGTGCTCGCTGTCTACTCTTCTGTGTCTGCTTGTCTTCTCTTTAGGTGGCAACGGGAACCAATCATGGGACCTTCTAGAGTGGGAGAGAGGCACTCAATCTCTTGTGCCACCTCAGCTCCCTGGTCTGCTGTGTCTCTTATTGTCTCTCCTCTGTGTCTCCTTTTGTTTGCGTCATCTTGCTGTGCCAGCTCTCCTGCGTGGGCCAGCACTCCGCATGGGCCAGCTCTCTGCTCAAGTCAGCTTGCTGCGTGAGCAGCTTGCCTTTCACCAGGAGGCCCCGGGAATCTAACCCTGGACCTCTTATATGGTAGTTGGGAGCCCAATCGCTTGAGCCACATCTGTTTCCACAATATTGGATTTTAAAACATTTCCTATCTACCTGATACTTACTCCTCAGTAACATGATTAGAAAAGAGTAGTGATCCAGTAATGGCCTCATATAGTATTAGCTCCAGGAAGATCCCTGAGATCATCTAATACAGTGTTTTTCAAAACTAATATAATATATATACATCAATGGAATCCTTATCTTTATGGAGAGCACCGATATAGAGAAAATATCAAAGCAAGGCTGTTGTGGGAGTAGGGGATGGGTCTGCAGAGCCCACACTTCCCTGGAATCCTTTAAGTATGGTTTGTAAACCACTCATCTTTTCTAACCCCTCATTTTATAGATGAAGAAACTGAGGCAAAAAGATGCTTAGACTCAAAAGTGGCTGGATTGAAAAGGAGATGATGACGCTTGTCACCTTGTTTCTGAATTTTCAATACCATTTTAAAGCATTATTCTTTTGTTATAAAGAAAAGGTACCAGTTCTTTAGAGCAGGGATCAGCAAATTATAGCCTATTTCTGTGCAGCCCCTTGAACTAATGTTTTTTTTTTTTTTTACTTTTTAAAAAGTATCATTAGAAAATAAACAAGAACAGTAAAAGAATAAGATAAGGCAGAGACGTTACGTGGCCAACAAAGCCTAAAATCTTTCCTATCTGGCTATTTATAGAAAAAGATTGCCAACTCCTGCTTTAGAGGAATTCTCTAAGTAACTTCAAAACATGTAGATTTTTTAAAATTCTTAACTAGTTGAGCACATACACACCAAAAATCTTTTCAAATTTGTGTTCCTCAAATGAACTTTAAATTGCCGAATACATTTTGACCCTCCTTTTCAAATACCTGTTATGTGGTGGTGGCTAACCAAGTTAACTAAGATCTTATAATACGGTGAAGATGTTGCAGCTAGAGAACTGCAGACAGTCCTGGAAGATGAAAAAGAAGTGATTTGCTTATTTAAGTACAAAATTAGGGAAATTTATAGACTCTGAAAAGGCTAAGGACAGAGGAACTGATGCACAGATAATGTAAATGGTTGCATTTTGGGGGAATGTCTGTGGTCACTTTGGGGCCATACACAGGCATGCCAGAGAGATTTGTTGGAGTATCTCCTTTGGGTTTAAGCATTCATCTAAAATAGTAGTAGGAACATATTCCCTAACCTCACCCTTACTACTTGATGCATTGCATTTCTGGAAGCCTCTCTGAATGTAATTCTCCTTGAATTTTCTTACCACACTTCCTGCTTCCTCAAAGGTGTATTCAGTGAAATAAGGCTTACCCAGAGAATACCTTCCTTGCTCCTATGGGCCCTGAGGTCCTGCAGCCAAGCTTGATTATTGTTGGGAAATGGAATGAATGTCTTCATTTCTGGGGCATCGCTGATGGTGACAGACAACTAGAAAACCTGATTTCTTTCAAGTGAAAGACCTAGCAAAAAGCTTTCTTAGTGAAAACTCCAAGTGGAATGCTCAAGAAGAAAGGAAATCACCACCAGGATTCTTCAAAGGGAGTTAAGTGGATATAACCATTAGAACTGGAGTTGTTAAGGCATGTTAGTCTAGCAGTGCCGTATCCTTGTCCTGGTTTGTTGGTTGATTGTAGTTCTTGCGGTTTTCTTTGTCTTCTGGCCTTCTATCATCCACTTCTTAGGTCTGTGCCCAGAGGTGGGCAGGGAAAAGAAAAGGACAATGAATAAGAATGCATTTGACCACTTGATAGCAATCCTGGCACAGAGGATCAAAGGTTACTATTGTTGGCCTAAATCAAGTGTTTAAAGTTAACTTTGAATTAGGATTGTCCTTGTAATGGGTTGCCCTTTGGTGTCATAGATTTTTGTGCATAGCCAGTGAAAATATTCCCACATAAATGAATAGTGCCAGTGTCCATTTGTGAGGATGTGGGGGTTGGAGGGATGCCTCCTCTGCAGCTTTTGTTTGATAGGTACTTAAGCTCTAAATAAAAATCAATTTCATCTCTTTTCCCTTGCTAAATCCCTTACCCCACCCACACCCTTGTTTTTTTGGATACCCACATATCCATAAAAAATTTACTGCATGACATTTCCCCTTGACAGGCAGAATGCTTATGACCATAATATGTTTCCTTGCAAGGTGCATGATGTCAGTGCTTGGTATATGTGCCTGTGAAGAAATGTATCATTTTCTGTGTAAACTAAGATTGGCTAAGTAGCCATTGGTCTAACTGTGGAGTGCAGTTTCTTACACTACAGCATGCATTATTAGGCTATTAGGGTTCTTTCTTTTTAAAGTTCTTTTTTTATCTATTAAGAATTTCTTGTTGATTTCAGTAGTTTGGTAATTTATCGTTCATCTTATAACAGGTATTGGTATTGTTAGGATGAAAACATTTATACAAGAGGAAATAAAAGTCAAGGAAGCAGATAATCGACCAATTTATCGGCCTTAGCAGACAATTTTTCTGATAATGATGTGGTAGCCATGGTAAATTTACTTCTGATTGCTTGAGGGGATGGATTCTGCATGCTTTGTGTAACATGGAGGGGCATGGAAAGGTGAAGGAGCAAGTAATCAATCTGTGGACTAACCAGTACTGTTTTGGTCCCTAGATTGACCTTTTGGTGAGTGGATTCAAGCTATATTTTGAACTATCCCTTTCTTATTAATTTACTATAATCTGTATGATGATGAATATTTTGTTCATGAGATTTTTAAGTAGCTTTAGGAATTGAAGGCCTCTCTTGCTTAATGTCTGTCATGAAATCTTTCAATTGAAAGAAATTTGACTAAAGTTAAGAAATAGGCAAAAATAATCTATTACTCTGCTCATAGTTCTTTGAAACTTGGAGGACTTAACAGTGACCGACAGCTTGGTCAGTTTTGTGCAAAAACACCCAGCTTAAACAAAAACGTCAGTGCAACAGTTTACAATCTAGAGATGAAAAAAATCCAGAAAAATATCTTTAGGCCTTCATTCAAACTTAGTTATTTGTTCCTGGTTTGCACACAGTTTTTATAAACCTGGTGATTGCTTTCTTACCTATGGCAGACAAGAAACCACAAATTTCAAAGGAAGGCACTCTGCTTAGGGCAAAATTGTGAATAAAGGGTTCAGAAGGGCTATTAAAATAGGAATAAAAACTTAAAATACACAGTCGCTTGAGGCCATTTAATGTGGGGATAATCTGCTGAAAAGCCCCAGTTGTTCTTTAAGTGTATCTATGTATTACAACAACACAATGATAGTGTTCAATATATTGTGTTTGAGTGTGGATTCATTTTTTTTTTTTTAAGGTACCGGGTCCAGAGATTGAACCTGGGACCTAGTATGTGGAAAGTTGGCGCTCAGCCACTGAGCTACATCAGGTCCCATAATGATTACTATTTTATTTTTTTTAGGAGGTATCAGGGGTTGAACCCAGGACCTCATGCATGGGAAGCAGGCACTCAACCACTTGAGCTACAGCCACTCCCTTGGATGCATTTTTAAATCCCATCAAAATAAAATTTTAAATGTTGGGTACTTGATGGTACTTTGGTACTTTTTGGTGATCTGAAATATATATATATATACATATATATATATATATATTTTTTTTTTGCTGAACTGCTTGTGTTCTATTAAATGTTCTGAAGATTTGGGTTTGGACCTGTCTGTGTCACTCACTGTGTGTATTAGGTAAGCCATTTAGCTTTTTGGAACTTTGGCTTCCTGCTCTGTTAAAATGAAGAGAGTATGGTCTACTACACAAATTATTGTGAGGATCAAATTTGCTGAAAACGTCTAGTATAGTTCCAGGCCTGTTTTCATTACTGTACATATGATTATTCATTCATTTAACAAATGTTTATTGGTAGCCTATTTTGTGCCAGGCTTTCTTCTA
The DNA here is from genome assembly GCA_029593785.1 of Cabassous unicinctus. NCBI lineage: Eukaryota > Metazoa > Chordata > Mammalia > Cingulata > Chlamyphoridae > Cabassous > Cabassous unicinctus. Next base: position 1,959 of record JAQZBX010037055.1, on the reverse strand, counting down.
GAATTCATTCATTCACTTAATGTTCATTGAAAAGCAGCATGATTTAGTTGTAGAAGCCCTGGACTTCTGATTGAGATGCCTGAGCTCAAGTCCTGCCTAGGTTTGTAAATCACCTATGGGACCATGGGCAAATACCTGGACCTCTCTAGACCTATGCCTAGAGACCAGCCATGTGGATCAGATCTCCAAGGTTTTTCCACCACAAACATAATTCCTATAACAAAATTCAAATCCAACAAATTGTGCTAACGTTCTTGGAATCCTACTGATTTGTTGTATAATGCTGGCAAGTTACTTTATCCTCTGTGCTTTAGCTTTTCTCTCCATAAGTGGGAGTGATAGGACTAGCTCTGTTTTCTGATTTCACACAGGTGTAATAATAATAATATAGTCATCCTTTGTTGAGGTTTAGGCATTTTCATATATTCATTCCTGTATTCTTGCTTCTCCAACTAGAGTATATGTATCTCCAAAGCGGGTGGGTATCCAGAAAAACATGTGCATCCTCCTGGAGAATGAATTTGGCTTGATGATTTGTGGGAAATACCCTTGTATTATTAAGTAAAGACAAGCACTCTTACGGTATAGAGTAGAATGCAGAATTCTCTTGCAATGTTAACCTAAAATTCAGAGAGATTTGGGGCTTTCTGAAGGGTGCTGTAGCTTCAGTCTGAAATTTCTCTAGGGTGTTATTCTCTTTCCTTGGCTGTTAGGGAAACTTTGGTGGAAAAGTTTGTGAAACAGGCTCTTTTCCCTATTCCATGTTTGACTCACATGAGATAAACAGAGTTAAAAGTTCTAATTTTGAAAATAGCTCTCTTTTCCAGTACTGATTGTTAAGCCCATTCTGCTTTTTCATTCATGAATTTAACAAATAATAATTGAAAGCCTGCTCTGTAGTTGGTATCATTCTAGGTGCTGAGGATACAGCAGTGAATGAAACAAAGTCCCTTCTCCCATAGACCTTCTATTCTGATAAGGGTTGATGACCCATAAAGAGTTAGATGTTTGAGGGGAGACCTGAGGAAGAAGGTTGAGCCATTGGCTATTTTGGAGAAAAAAGATTCTAGGTGAAGGGAACAGCAAGTGCTAAGACTTATTATCCTAACAAGAGTGAATGGTAGGAGGTGAGATCAAAGGGATATAGGTTATGTAGGGCTTTGTGGGCCAAGGTAAGCATTTTGGTTTTTAATTCTGAAAAAGAAGGGTTTGGAAACAAGAGTAATGGTATTTGACGTAGTATTTTTAAAAGCTTACTCTGGCTGCTGATTTAGAAAAGCAGAACAAGAATGGGGAGCAAGGAGACCAGTTGCCATCGTCCAGGTAAGGGGTGGCAGCAGTTTATACCAGAGGTGTTCTGGTAGCAGTGGTGAGAAATGGGCAGCTTTGGAATGCATGTTGAAGGTAGAACCAACAGAATCCGCGAATGGATGTGAGAGAAAGGGTGGCTGTAAGTTTTTTGGCCCAATCAACTGAAGGATGAAGGAGTTACCCATTATGTTGAGATGGGAAGTTTATGGGAGGAGCGTGGGTAGTTCCTCAGGCCCTGGAAGGGCTTTATATGAGAACATTGAAACTGGCTTAGAGACTATTTGGAACTCACTTTGAAGATAGGGAGTGACATGGTAATTTTTGTTACCTTTTTTTTTCTCATGCGCATTCAAAGTAATTATTTGAACAGATCGCTGAGTGCAAAATACTCATCCTGACCTGGGAGCCTTTCCTGCCGTCTCCATCTGTGGACTCTTATCCTCTTCCGACTTCCTCTTATTTCTCCATGCCCTCACACCACCTTTTCCCCAGCTGGACTGGTGACAGGAATCTGGTTGTCCTCTCCATCCTGGCAGTTTTAAATAACTAACAGTTCTTAAATTTTCTTACTGGCCACACTGACAGTGGTTCAGTGCCCTGGGCATTTATGTTTCAATAACTGTAATCTCTGTGGCTTTGCTCTGTGGA
>JAQZBX010037054.1:0-16183 GCA_029593785.1 Cabassous unicinctus | reverse complement strand
GGCTGCAAACAGGAGGTGGGGCTGGAGGGGCGCTGGGACACTGTCGCCCGGGTGGAGGTCCCGAGCCCGCGGGCGCGCGCCCCTTGACTGTGCCTCGGACGCGAGCGCAGCTCGTCCCGGCGGCCGCGGCGCGATCGGCGGGCTGTTTGTAATTCACCCCTTTCCATGAACGTAAACACCACTTGAACAAAAATATACACGGCCACCTACTTCGCCGGGAAAGACGGCCCAGCGCCCCCGGCCCGCGCTCGCCCGCCAGCCCCCTGCCCTGCGGCGCGCCCCGGCCGCCCGGGTGCACGCGGTCCCGGCCGAGGCCGCCTCCGGGTGGCTTTGCAGCCTGGGGTCCCCCTCACACACACACAGTCGCTCCCGCCCGCCGCCGCGCGGGCCCGGCCGAGGCGCTGAGTGTCGACGTCGAGTCCTACTTCAGCCACTTGCTGATAAGGCCTGGGGGCAAGCCGGTTCCCGTCTACCTGCCCCGCCCCCGCCGGCGCGGCCCTAATTGCAGGCGCAGCTCGTCGCCGGCGGCGGCTAATTGAGCTGGAACGAGCGCGGCCTCCGCGGAGCAGGGCGCCGGGGGCGGGGGCGGCTGCCTGGGACCTCCGGCCTCGACTCGGAGGCCCCCGCGCGGGCGCTGGGCTGCGAGGGGCGCGAGAACCGGAAGGGGGCTCCTCTGCCGCCCCGAGGAGCGGACGCAGCCGGCCCCGCCGCCGCTCTCCTCGGGGTCCCGCCTCCCCGACTGCGTTCACGCCGCCCGGGCCGCTCGGGGGTCCCGGCGGGCGCGCCCCCAACCCTAACCAGAGCCTGCCGGGGCCAGCCGGGGGCCTGCGTCTGCACTTCTCCTACCTCCCCGAAGGCCCCCCATTTCGGCCTCTGCGCTCGCAGGAATTAAAAATTGGGAGGATTTAGGGAACCACAAAGGGAAATAGCCAGACTCCTCCAGGGATCCGGCTCCAGGCTACGTCCACACGGACAGAGGCAGGTGGAATTTGGAGCCAGTTTCCCGCATAATTCAGGCCCAAGCAATGTAGCCGGACATGTTCAAGCAGTAACCCTTATATGTGCTTTTTTCCCTCTTTGGGTCCTGCATAATCTTTGGTGTCTGCGGCTTCCCGTTACTCATATAGACACGTCCCAAACAACCTGGCACTTTCCGTGCATTTCCCTGGTTTTGCGGGAAAGACCAGGGTTCGAGGCACCCCAGCTTCCCGAACTTCAGGTTCCGATCCAGGCGTCACTCTCCGGTGAAGCCAGTTTCCAGCCCAAGTCCAGCGTCCAGCCCCGAGCGGCCCTCTCTCCTCGGCGCTCCGGGCAGGGCAGTTCCCCCAAGGCCAAGGGGGTGTCAGGGGCCAGGAGGGGCGACCTCGGTTTCCTGAAGGCGCCTCCCCAAGAGCGCGAGCTTCTCTGCTCAGAGCCCCGCCCGGAAGGACGAACCAGCCCCTGGGCTCCCGCCGAGGCTAGAGAGGAAGGAGGTGCTCAGGGCTCTCCTAAGACCCTTCCCCAGCCTGAGAGCTGTCACACTGGCAGCTCCCCGCGCCCAGCGCCCGGGCGCGCACGGCTCCCGCGGGATGGTGGAGGTGAAGTAAACACGGCGTTCCCGCTGGCAGAACCCAGCATCAGCCCGAACCACCGTCCAAAGAATTGCTTCCTCGCAGAAACGAGGAGAGCAGTAAGCAGCCGGGTCTGCCCGGGACCCTCGCGCCGCCGCCGCCTGGGTGGACCCCGCGCCACGTCGCAGCCAGGGCCAAGCACCCGACCCGGAGAGGTGGCAGACCCCGGAACGCCGCGGGACCCCCGGCGCGCCCCGAAAGGAGCGCGTTCTCTGCTTGCTCGGCACAGCCGATGCACCGCCTCGGCCGAACGCCAGCCCGCGACCAGCCTTTCCGGAGGCCAAGTCAAGAATGTTCCAGCCAGACTCGCAAGATCAGAGTGAGTTACAGCCGCTTAAAAAGGAGAGAGACAAGTCAGGGTGGCTGTGGCTCGAGGGGTGGCTTCCCTAAGGCCACGTCCTTAAGAAAAAGCTGGTTTTCAAAAACGCATCGAAAAAAGTGCCGGCGGCTGCGGAGGGGGAATTAGGCCAGTCATTACGGGTCTCTTGAAAAAAAGAGGGAATTCGATTCCTAATTGCGTTAGTTTTCATGGCGAATTAAATGGGTCTCAGCCCAGTTTGGGGGGAAATTACCCCGGCGGAGTGGAACCTGCCTGCAGCTTGGCACGTGGACCAAGGTCACTCTCAACCTTTAACAGGGAAAAAAAGGCAAGTGGGGAGGACAAGTGAACCAAAAGGATGGCTTTTGACCTTGGGAATACTTTTTAAAAATGGAATACTTTGATGCATGTACTTTAAAATAGCAGATCGTGTGCATCTTCCCCAGACAGGGATAGAATTCTGCGGGTAATCAATTGCCAACTATTAATTTTTTAAATACACTGGATGAAAATTAATTGGCTCTGAGATGGGAAATAAGTGCACAGATGAAAACCAAGTGAAGCAAGAAAATTACTTTTTCAATGAACCCTTGCTAAGGTCTTTGCATGATGCTATTGTTCAATAATTTGGTGGATGAGAAAATAAGATTCAAAATAAAAGGACGAGAAAGGTTTGAGTGGTCAGTTTATGCTTTCACCTCCATTTGACTTTTCAGTTCTGCAGGACTGAGGGCTGCCAGCTGGGACCACAGTGAGCACTGAATGATGACAGATTAGTAAAAAGGTACAAAGCGCATTTTAAATTACAACTAGCTCTGCCAGGCTGAGCAGGAGCAGCGGCCCCAGGAGGGGGAGAGGGGCTCAGCCAACTGCCCTGTCAGGGTGGGGGCTGCAAGGGCCTCCTCCTGCCCCAGTTTCAAAGAAGCCTGATAATCTCAGTGACCTCAGTGGGCCCCCAGCCCCAGCCCCAGGAAACTGCCCCGGGGGGGGGTGTTCAGGGGAGCCTCCCCCACGCCCCCTCCCTGGCCTTTCTCAGAAACTGGACTGCTGGGAAGCAGGTGCCAGGGCGGCGCATGGGGGGGGGGGCTGCCGGGAAGCCTCGGATTCCATCCTCGCATTTGCCCCGTGCTGGGGGAGAGGGTACAGGGTGGGACCCCTAGGCTCCAGACCCTAGTTTTGATACGATCTGTGATGGAAAGCCGGGACCCGGGGCTTTTCAACCCGCTTACACCGCAAAGCAGAGCTTAGGCATTTAGGACTGGGTTGGGGAGCTCCCTACCCCCCTCCTGGCCTAGCCCAGGGTGCCCCAGTTGGGAACCCTCCACATTCCTAGCCCATGGGGAGGGGAGAAGGAAGCTTCTGCAGAAGCCTTTGCTGCCTGCCCCTGAGCTGTGCCTTGGTTTCCTGTTTGTGAAATGGCTTAATAGCAGCAGCCCCGGTACACAGTAGGCGCTCGGTGCGTTCCCGCTAAGGGTAATGCCGTTCTCCTTTACTCCTGCCCCAGCCCTGGAGGCAGGTAGGTTGTCGTCATCATGCAAATGAGGAAGGAGAGGCACAGAGCCGCCCAGGAGCAGTGAGCCACAGGCTTTGGGGGCTCGCTGGAAGAGGGAGTGGGGGACTCTCATCCCACCTGTCTCCCAACAGCCAGGCTCACAGGAGCTCTGCACCCTCATAGTAACAGCCACAGCCAACTTCTGCTAACTTACCTAATCCTCTCGACTATCCAAAAGAGTGCACTTTATTATTCCTGTTTTACAGAGGTGGGAACAGAGGCACAGAGAGGTGAGGCCACCGGCCCAGGGCCACACAGCAGTGGAGCCAAGTTTCCACCAGGCAGGAAGGCTCCTAAGCACCCACAGTTGTGTCTGTCTGTTCAACAATTGCAAATGTGTGATCTGCAATGGTTGTGCCCCCACTTGTGCCCCCACCCCTCCCCATACCCTGCAGCGTACTTCTGGCGTTGGGTCCCCAGGACAGCTCGGGGGCATTATCCCCATTTTAAGATGAGGAAACTGAGGCACTGCGAGGTAAAATCATTTATTTGTCCACGGCTCAGAGCCAGTAAGTAGCAGGGTAGGGGCGAACCCTCTCCCCCGCTGGGAGCTCCAACTGCGTGGCAGGGGGGAGGCTGCAAATGAGGGTCGAGGGCACAGCACCTCGAGCTGGGCCTCACGCCCCTCTTCACCCCCTTGGGTTCTGCCACGAAGGGGCCTGCCCCGGGGGCCGCTGGGACACTGAAAAGGGCCCCCTCAAGACCCTTCTCCAAACGCTCTCGGGGAGCCCAGCCTCAGGGCTAAATGGGAAAACTGGCTACAGAGAAACCGACGTTGGGGAGGGGTGTCCAGCTGGACAATGAGCCCAGAGATGGCTCTCTCTCCGCCACCCCGTCTCTTACAGACACCCCACTTCGCCCCGGGGCTCCCTGCCTGGCCCCAGAGACGGCCACCAGCTTTTGAGAGGGACCCCTCCTGCAGCCGAGTCGTCCGTCCGTCCGTCCTCCATCTCCACGCTGCTCTCCCCGCTGGGCTGGTGGAGCCTCTGCCTCTCCCCCATGCTGTGTCTCTCGGGGTCCCGCTCTCAGTTTCTCTGACTCTGGCATCTCTGGGTACCGCCCTGGTCTTCTCCAGCTCCCCGCCTGGGACGGAGCTTTCTCCTTGCCTGGGGCTATGTCCCTTCGCCCACATCTTGCACACAGGAGCTGGCTCTCCACCCACCCTGCCAAAAACCAGGCCTGGGGCTGTGCAAGTCCACACCCGCCCAAGTGCAAATCCTTCCAGGGGTCTCTGGGGTGCGAGCTACAACCCGGCTGGGACAAAAGGACCCATGCAGACCTGGGAGAGAGTCACCTCCTGCCTTCTTGGCATTCGTGGGTCCGTGGGCAGTGTCCGCGGCAGGTAGAGCCCCTCCCTCCCTCCCTCCCTCCATCCCCCCTCCCTCTCCTTCCCTCTCTCCCTGCCCGAGCCATGCCAGGGGTGAGGGGCTTTTGATCTCTCCCTAAAAACACACATTTGCTCTCATCATTTTCAACACCTCTAAACAGAAAGACAGAGCATTTACAAGCTATAGATGGAGACCGATGGGCACGTTTCAAGTGATTACATTGGCAGGTTTCTGGGGACAAATTGCTGCTTTTGATTAAGAAACAAGCCTGGGCATGCTCCCCTTTCACCTCTCTGCTTCTCGCACTCTCTTTCCTGACTCCCCCCTACCCTGGGGGGGAGGGGTCGTGTGTGTGTGTGTCTTATTGCTTGTCTCAAATATGGGGAAAACAAAATGCTTGGCCTTTGAAACTTAATTCATATTTTCTTTTTTGGGTTTGTTGTTTTGGAAACCCATTCATTTTCATCTCTCTTCACTCACCTACTTCCCCACCTCAGGACTTACAGCCCCTCCCCGGGAGGCCCGCCCTTTGGGGTCACATCGAGCAGTACTCTCTCTTTGTCCCTTTCTCTGCTGCATCTTTGTGCCGTCGCTCTTTCTCCCAGTTGTGGATCCTTTGCTCAGAAATAAATTCTGGGACTCCTTTCCCCCCACACGGCCCTATGACCACGCTAGAAGGAAGATATTCGTGTCACCTTTCTGAGATCAACTGGCCAGGCAGCCAGGGTGAAAATGCCTCGAGGCTGCCTCTGCGGGAAGGAAGGGCGCTGCGGGCGGCACCAGCGGGCCCTCCAGGAGGCCTCAAGGCCCCGGAGCCGCTTTCCGTTTCTTAGAGCAGAACGTGCTGCTGATGCCAGAAAACTCCCAAAAATCTCGCAGGGAAGACGGCTGTAAATTCTTGGGCTGCGACGTTGTCCAATAGTTCACTGAAAAAACGTCATGGAAAATGTGTGCTTTCGAGTAAAAGGGCCAAGCGGAGGGGCAAGCTCAGAGCTGCGGCAGCTCGAGCCTTTTTTGTTTTATTTTGCCTCTTCCCCCCTAACCAAAATGTGACCCGCCAGGGGCTGGGGGCCGGGATAACCCTGGTCACGGCTGCTCCCCCAGTGTGCCTCGGGTGGCCCCCTCTGTGCCATGGGGGAGCAGCAGGCCAGGGACCGCGGCTTCTCTCGCCTCCTCACCGCGGGCTCCCCGGAATCCGGCTTGCTGCTGGCGAGAGGGGCAACGGGACAGCGTTGGTTTGGAGTTTGGGGGGCAGCAGTGGGCACGGCAGCCTACCACGTGGGCGTGCACCGGGTCGTGCCAGCATCGGGGACCACCAGGACTCGGGCCTCCATGCTGCACCGCTCTCTTCCCCGTGTCCAGCTGTGAGCCTCCCGCCCACCCTCGCAGACCCAGACTCAGAGCCCACCTCCACACCTAGCCAGGAACCGCTGTCCCTGGGGCACCACACACCCTTCTCAGCACAGCAAAGCGCACAAAGCGCCGCCCCGTCGCTACAGAAAAATAATGAAGCGGGACAGTCACTTGGCTTCCCTGGGCCGGACATCAGCACGGAACCTGCGTTCCAGTGTCATCCTGGGGTTCTGTGAGCTGGCGGCGCTACCGAACGCGCTCAGGGAGGGTATGGAGCAGGCCTCAGGCACCGCCAGCTGCGGGAGCCCCGCGTGTCAGACAGCACCAGCCCCCGCGCAGGACCCATCCCCGGCCAAACTACTGGGAGTGCCTGCCCTGAGCTCCTATGTACACAGCGTCGGCTGCAGTGTGGACCCTTTTCCCGGGCATACGCTGGACGCAGGGCGCCTGCTGCATCGCCAGCACGTCTCCCACGGGCACAGCGCTGCCCATGGCTCAGAGGGTGCCGTGCACGGAACCCACCCTACAAGATGCTCTGCATGTCCCACGTTATGTGTCACAGCGTCGACAATGCTCTGTGTCCAGGAGACACCACAGCGGACGCAGCCCCAGGCCACGCCGTGTGCTACAGTACGGGGCGCTCACACGTGAGGTTGACCAGGCTCAGATGCTCATTTTCCATGAAACTCCTGCACTGCCCATGCACGCTAGAATGTCAGCGTACAGACGCCGGGTTCTGGCTGGGCCTCCGCTAGCCCTGTGCGCAGGACACCTTTTTGCACGGCTGCACACGTGAGTCCAGCTCCCACCACAGGACAGGCACGTTTGCACGCTCGAGATGTGGGCCGCACGACAGCTTGCGGGAAATCTCCCGGGTATTTTGTACACTGGTTATTTTATAATCCACCCACCATTTGCGCCCTGCCTCCTCCCCCACCCTGAGGCTTCTCACCACAATCCCGGGTCCCCAGCCCCCCTCCAGCCAACCCCTCACCCCTCCCCATCGACGCCCCGGCCGCCGTTAGGACCTCGCTTCGCAGGGGGCTGGAGGGAGGGGCGGGGGTGGGCGCCGCGGGCCGGGGGCGGTAATGCAAAGCAGGGGCGGCGGCGGCCGGCGGGGCGGCTGCCCTCGCCGTGGGTGGTCGGCGGCCGCCCCCGCCCCCGCCCGCGCGGCCGGCCCGGGAACAATCCGAGCTGGATCTGGTTCCCTGCTCGGGTTACCGCGCGCTCGCGGCCCGGGCGGCTTCACTTAAGCAATTAGCCAGTGAAAATACCTGGGGCTTGGGGAGCGAGGGTCGCAGGCGTGTCTGTTTTTACACCCCCCCCTCCAATTTTGGGATTCCTGCAGCCGGCGCTGGGGCACAGATTTGATTTGGGATGGGGGTTGGTGTCTTTACCCATCTTTAAGCCAAGAGCCAAAATCTGCCCAGGACCCTGCCTGCATTTCCCAGGACGGTCCCTCTGGCTGGGCCCCTGGGTGTGTGTGTCTGTCTGTTTGCATAGCCCTGTGCTAATCCTCCACGTGCACAGTCTTGTTCAAGCCTCCCAACAGTCCTTAGAAATAGGGACCAGTCCGAGTCCTGCTTTCTAGGCGAAGAAACCAAGATGCCAAGTGCTTAGGCAGCACCCCTAAGTGGGGACAGGGTGCAGATCGCACCAGGACGCAGAGTCTGCCAGCAGAGCCTCGGTTCCCAAGGCCGGGGGCCCTGGGAGCTGTACACCCTGGCCCTGGCTCTGCCCCTCCTGCCACGCAGAGCACCAGCGGTGAGGGACATGACCAGCTAGCAGCCGCTTTGAGGCCTCTTAACAAGGGTCTTGGGCTCAGGCCTGGGGGGGGGGGAGGCTTATGGCTAAGCCTGGACAATCATTCTACAAATGCCTCACGTTTGTGCCTGCTGGGGCCAGGGGGATGGGAGCTTTCAGCAGTGTTCCAAAGGGGATCCAGCCCCAGGGCAAGGTCTAAGAGGACACAGGACAGTATTTAGAGCAATGAGCTGACCCTGACACGTGTCCAGCCATTGATTAGCGATGCTGCTCTGATGGTTGTGATGAGCTGCTGTTACTTTATCATCCTAAATTCTCTAGAGGGTCTCTCTGTCCCCTTGAGACTGGGAAGCCAAGGGCGTGGGAAGCGACAGAAGCACTCTTTCCTCTCCCGGCCTGTAAAGAGGCGTCTGGGAGGGGAAAATAAAATTATATTCTGCACTTGGGGGTAGACGGGGGAGATGGAGAGCTGTTGGCTCAACAGCGCTAGCTGACCTGGACTAACTCCTCACTGGGCCTCAGTTTCCCCACCAAAAAATGTACAGATCAGGCAAGACCTTTTAGGGACATCTAAAAGCCCAAAGCTTCGTCTCTGGGCATGTATCAAAGCCCTCCTTGCTATGGCTGTGGTTTTTCCTGGAATTGAGGGAAGGGTCCCCTACAAGTTATAGAACTGGGAGCTCTTTACCCCTCCCCTCCCTCTCACGCCCCCACCTTTACCACCCGCCTCGCTGGAGATTAGGGGTTGGGGAGCGCCTCCGTCCTGGGCATTCCTGAGGCCCCCCGGGGCGCTCGGCCCCCTCTCCCCAGGCACGCTGACTGCTGACCTTCCCCTGCAAAGTCTGGTTTGCTGCCTGAACCTAAGAGGTAAGTGGAAGCCAGGTGGGGGCCCCAAGAAGCCGGAAGACCCCTCCCCAAAACACAGGAGCTACCAAAGGAAGCCAGTGAGAGACAAGGATATGCAGAAGGGGAGAAGGAAATGTGATATGGCATTAGGGGAAGATGGACTCTGCGCCCCCCCCCACCCCCGCGCAACTGGAGAGGGCCTGAGGAGGAGCAGAGCTACTGGAAAAAGGCCCCCGACTCCATGATCTATAAAGCCTCCAATTTGGAGGTGCCCCATCAGTGGGGAGGGAGTGAGAAAAGGGAGGCGCTGCTATCACTTTCCGGGAGCAGCGGGGGTGCGCTCTGCACCCCACGCCGGCTCGGAAGCTAAACACCCCCCCACACCCCCGCTCGCTTTTCTCTTCTGAAGGCCAGATGTGCTCCCGGCAGCTGGCGGTAGCGACCCCTTCCCGGGAACTTCCCTCCCGGCGCCGCCGGGGCCTCCTCGCCTGCAGCTGCCGTTTGGCGGAAAAAAAGGAAAAAAAAAAAAGACCGGGTGGGGTGGGGGTCGAATGTAAGAATGAGTGTGTGAGCGCGTGTTGGAGCGGCCGGGCATGCGAGTGCGTGTGCCTGTGCGGCTGGATGTGCGTGCGTGAGCGCGCAGTGCGTGAATGTGTAGGCGTGCATCCGGCTGTGCGCGCGTAACCGCAGGTGTCCTCGTCCGTGGGCAGGCCTGCGCGTCCGCGGGAGGCGGGGGTGCCTGAGCTACGTGGGCGGTGTTCGCTGAGAAGGCGTAAGCTAGGCCGGCCCGCGTCCTGGCGCTGCCTGTGGGTGTGGGTGCCCGGAGCACTGGGTGAAGTAGGGTGGCTCTGCCTATGCGTGTCTACCTGCGCGGATACACAACCACACACAACGCAGTCACGTCCCTCACTCACCCTTTCCGCCAGGCCGAGCCGGGTGTCCGCGCGTGCGGAGCCGAGGCCGCGAGAGCCCGGCGGAAGCGCGGCGCGGGAAGGCGACTCTGGACGCCGGCGAGCCTCCCCGCAGCTCCTCGCACTGACGTGCCAGGCGCCCCAAAGGCGACGAGGCGTCTCCCGCTGAGATTCAGGGCGTCTGAGCCAGGATGGGGACCAGCGGGTGACGAGGAGGCGGAGAAACCCGAGAGGCCGGTGGACTTTGAAAAGCGCCGCGGGCCGCGCTCCGAGTTTCCAGCACTCTGGGTTCGAAACACGCCTCTCGCCCCAGCTCGCGCCGGGGCCCGTCTGCCTGGCTCCTCGCGAGGACACGCGAAATGATTGCCCTCGCCCCCCTCTTCCCGACCCCGGACCCTGGCTGGAGGGGCCAGGTCCGCTCCCTGCAGTGTGCGAGGAAACAGGCACTCACCCCGCTCGGTGCGCGCCGCGTTGCGACCTGGCTCCTGCGCCGTCCTGCGCGCTGCGCTCGGCGCCACCGCCGCTCCCCCCTTCTGTCAGCCCGCACCCCGCGCCGCGAGGCTGGCGGGGAAAGGCGTGCGTGCAAGCCCTCTGCGGGCGAGCGGCCAAGCGCGCCAGGGCCGCCCTGACCCCGCTCCCCGCCCGCGCCGACTGCTTTCCGGAACCTGGCCTGGCGCGCGGTGTCAGAGGCCCCCGCGGCGGCGGCAGGCCGAGCCCACAGGGGCATGAGGCCAACTCCCCCCGCGCACGCGGAATTCTCTTATTATTATTAAAGAATCCCCCAGAACATGTTTACGTTGAACCGTGTAAACATCCTGCCAGCGCCTTTGCCATCTCACGGGGAAATCGGAACCTGCGCTGGGAACGTGGGGACGCCAGATCCTCGTGGCCACCAAGGCGGGTTGGGGTGGGGGGTAAGGGAAGGGGGGTTCAGATAGAAGCGTGGCGTGTGCACGCGTGAGTGGGAGTGCTAATTTGAACTCGTGTGGGCCTATTGTGTATGCGGGAGCGCGCGTATTAGTGGCAGCACACAGGCCTGGGGGCCGTGTGTGCGTGAGTGAGCACGCATGCACGGGTGTGGGCTTGCACGACCGAGCCTGTGTAGTTGACTCGCTTTGCATGTGCATCGGGGTACGCATGTGTGTGCTAAGTGTGTCTGAGGACACGAGCGCGCGCGGGCCTGGCTGAGTGAGTGGAGGAGGCCGCTCGCTCGCTGAGGCCGTGCGGTTCTGGCCTTTCCGGGCCAGCGGTTCTCACTCGCGCCCCGCCGGCCAGTAGCGCCCGAGACAAAGCCGCCGCGACCCGCCCTGCGCTTTCGTTTTCCGCCGGCGCTCGGCCGGCCCCGGCGGCTGCCCGCCCGCTCGCGCGCCGCGGGGCGAGTCGGAAAAGTCCCGAGCGCGGTGCAGTCCTTCCCGGGGCGGGGAGACTGGGGAGGCGGGACCTCGCGGCAACTTGCGCCGGCCGCCCGCGGGGGCCCGGAGCCGAGGGGCTGTGCCCGCCCTGGGCCCGCCCTGACGGCCGCCGCCGCGGCGGTCGCGAGCGGCCAACGGGCTGCGCGCAGCGGAGAAGGCCCGGGGTCCCGGGCGCGCTTCCCGCGGCGGGGCCCGGGCCGGGGAGCCGGGGGCGTGCGCGCGGCGAGGCCGGGGCGCGGGCCGAGGGCGCAGTAACACTTGCTCGCCAGGTTGGTGGAGGAGGGGCGCTTCTGCAGGCAGCCGCGGGCCGGCCGGGGTGGGGGCCCTTTAAGCGCCCACCAGCGCGGGGGCCGGAGGGGGGCCGGAGGGGAGGGGACTCCGGGAGGGTGGGCTTCCTCCAGGCCGCGAGCCGCCGCCGAGCCGGGGCGAGCGAGGGCGGCCTCGGGCGGAGTCGTGGGGGCCGCGCGCTGCTCGCGGCGGGGCGCACGGCCCGCGGCCCTGGAGGCTGCGCGCCCCCCAGGAAGGCGGGGCGGGGGGCTCGCCTTGCGGCCTCCGCCGGGCTGGGAAGAGGCTGGCCTCGGCCTCCGCGCGGCTCCTTCCCGGTGGGAGGGCGGGCGGGAGGGCGGGAGCGAGGCGGGCGGGGGAGGGGAGGGGGAGGCGAGGGGGGCTCTGCGCCAACCGCCGGCGGATCCCGCGGCTGCTCGGGGAGGGCGGGCGGGGGCGGGCGCGCCGAGGCTCGCTCGGGAGCAGTGGCCGCCGATGACGGCAGAGGTGCAGCCGGCCCCGCGCGCGCAGCCCCCTCCCCCTCGCCCTCCTCCTCCTCTTCCTCCTCCTCCTCCCGGCTCGTCGGCGGCGCAGAGCAGCGGCGGCAGCGGCGGCGGCGGCAGCAGCCACCCGATGTCTTCGGCGCCCGACAAGCAGCAGCCACCGCACGGCGGCGGCGTTGGCGGCGGCGGGGGAGGCGGCGCGGCCATGGACCCCGCGTCGTCCGGCCCCTCCAAGGCCAAGAAGACGAACGCGGGCATCCGGCGCCCCGAGAAGCCGCCCTACTCGTACATCGCGCTCATCGTCATGGCCATCCAGAGCTCGCCCAGCAAGCGCCTGACGCTCAGCGAGATCTACCAGTTCCTGCAGAGCCGCTTCCCCTTCTTCCGCGGCGCCTACCAGGGCTGGAAGAACTCGGTGCGCCACAACCTCTCGCTCAACGAGTGCTTCATCAAGCTGCCCAAGGGCCTCGGGCGGCCCGGCAAGGGCCACTACTGGACCATCGACCCGGCCAGCGAGTTCATGTTCGAGGAGGGCTCGTTCCGGCGGCGGCCGCGCGGCTTCCGAAGGAAGTGCCAGGCGCTCAAGCCCATGTACAGCATGATGAACGGGCTGGGCTTCAACCACCTCCCCGACACCTACGGCTTCCAGGGCGCGCCCGGCGGCCTCCCGTGCGCGCCCAACAGCCTGGCGCTCGAGGGCGGCCTGGGCGTGATGAACGGCCACCTGCCGGCCAGCGTGGACGGCATGGCCCTGCCCGGCCACTCGGTGCCGCACCTGCCCGCCAACGGCGGCCACTCGTACATGGGCAGCTGCGGCGGCGCGGCGGCCGCCGAGTACCCGCACCACGACGGCTCGGTGCCCGCGTCCCCGCTGCTGCCCGCCGCCGCCGGCGGGGTCATGGAGCCGCACGCCGTCTACTCGGGCTCGGCGGCGGCCTGGCCGCCCTCGGCCTCGGCGGCGCTCAGCGGCGGTACCTCCTACATCAAGCAGCAGCCCCTGTCTCCCTGCAACCCCGCCGCCAACCCCCTGCCCGGCAGCCTGTCCACGCACTCCCTGGAGCAGCCGTACCTGCACCAGAGCAGCCACAACGCCCCCGCCGAGCTGCAAGGTGAGTGGGGAAGGCGGCGCTGCCCTCTGTGCCCCGGGGCGGAGCGTCGGCGCGTGGGCCTGCGGGATCCGCCTGGGCCTGAGACAGGCCCTTCTGTGCGGGGCCCACCCCAAGGCTGCGGGTGCCGGCACCGGCTCCTCACCTCGCCTCCTTTGAGGAGGCTCCCAGTTTGGGCCAAGATAGCACTGTTTCACTTTTCCTGTCCCACCCCCCAGCTCCCTGCAGGCGGCCGGAGCCTGGCCAGGTAGGCCCCGTTCTCACCAGGAACGCCCCGACCCCACCACTCAAGGTTCCTGTGAGTCCCTGAGGGGCCCTCACACCTCAGGAAGGGCCCGGGTGTGGACCGGGGGTCCCAGCACCGGCCAGCTGGCCCCGCTCCCCTCGGCTCGCCCCAGCGGGCGCCCAGAGGCTGCAGGGCGGGCTGCCTCTGCCGGAGTGGGCCCTGGGCAGGGAAGGAGAGCTGGGCCCGAAGCTGCCTGGGCCTGTTGCTGGGGCTCTGCACCCCAACTTTCAGGGGCCCGAGCCTGGCAGGGGACAGTCTGGTCTGAGGGCATTTTGTGGTGACAGAGGCAAGATGGTGCCACTGCCAGGCCCAGAGCATGGGTGAGCATCGCAGGACCCCAATTCTTTGTTTCTCTGAGTCCTGGTGTTTTCAGGTCCCCAGACCTCAATCCCCTCACCCCTCTGGGAAAGAATATGCCAGGAAGAAATTCTCCCCCTCCCCCTACTGAAGCTGCAACCAGCCACCCCCTTGGCCTAGTTCTGGAAGCAGCCTGGGGTGAGATTAACGCAGGCCTGTCAGGGGTCAGCTGGCAGCGGCGGGAGGGAGGCGGGAGCCGGGCCTGGAGGCCGGAGGGCCGCCTCGGCCTGGGCTCGCCCAGCGTGGTCGCTTCCCACCGCCGCCCCGGGGGCCCTGTTCGCCAAGGGGCCTTTCCTCGGGAGAAGCCGCCCTTCTCCGCGCCAGGCCCCGGCCTCCCCGCCCCTGGGGTTCCCGAGGCGGCTGCCCGGGCGGGCCTGGAGGTGGAGGGCGCGGGGGGCGGCCGCCGGAGCCCAGCGTGGCCTCCCTCGCCCCTTCCCCTCGGCCTCGGGCCGCGGCGTCCGACGTGGGAGAGGCGGGCGGCGGGCGCTCCGGGCCGAGCGGCTCCAGGACCCGGGGCCTCCCCTCCAGCGCCCGGCAGACGGCCCGCGGCCCCGGCGCTCACCTTGCCCCCGTCCTGTCGCCTCCCTTAGGCATCCCGCGGTATCATTCGCAGTCGCCCAGCATGTGTGACCGCAAGGAGTTCGTCTTCTCCTTCAACGCCATGGCGTCCTCGTCCATGCACTCCGGCGGCTCCTACTACCACCAGCAGGTCACCTACCAAGACGTCAAGCCGTGCGTGATGTGAGGCCGCGGGGCCGCTCGGCGCAGGCCAGCCCGCGCAGGGACCTCGGCACACGTCGCGAGGAACTGCTTTCTTCTCGAGGTATAGCCGTCGGCAGAAGTAAAGGGTTCGACCCCAACCCAACCGGATTATTAAAGGAATCCTCAGCGCGAAGGCCCGGCGCTGGGGTCAGCACCCCTCCCCCGCGCCCCCCAAAATGAAAAGAAATGCTGGTGGTGGCCGTGACCTGACTGCAGCCGCCCGTCCATATAGAGCTGTTTTGATCCGATTGAAGCCGGCTGAGAAGGTGCTGTGTTGGGGGAAATCCTCAAGATCTAAAGAATTCTGCTGAGGTCCCCCCTTCCCCTCCATTGGCAAAAATGGAGGAGGATTTTTAGAAGAAAAGCAAACATGTGAGACCAATCATTATCAAATACTTATATTTTTTGGTTGAGTATTTATCTTTTTATTTTTAATTTTTTGGGGGAAGAATGTCTTGGAATGCGCAAGTCTCGCCTTTTTTGAGGGGGGGCAAGAGATGGTGTTCTCCCCGCCCCCCACCTCCGATGTCTCCTCCGATCAACCACAGGTGGATCTTTTTGCGAACAACTTGCATTTCTGAAGCCACTGCTCGTCTTAAAAAAGAAAACAGAAGGCGCCAAGAAGCAGCGGCTGTCGGTGCCTCTGCGCCCCTCCGCCTCCCTCTCTTCCTTCTTCCCAGCCTGTCTGGTTTTATTTTCCACTTTATTTGGATTTTTCCCGTGGGTATTTTTCTTTCCTCCCTCACGAGACCCGCTTGTCTCCCATCTCTACTGTAAACTTTCCCGTGCGAGGAGGCGGCAAACGGCGGCCGAGGGTGTTCAGGATTGCGGTGACGCGGAAAAGGCTAAGGCACTTTGAGAAACTCTAGCAAGGCTCATCCTGTTATTTATTCTACTTTCTTTCCCTAGTAACCAAAACACCACATAGGCTCCTCCGTTTATCAGTATTAATGGTGTAACTTTGTTGGCAATATTTGCCATGTAGAGTTTTTTTTTTAGATATCCATTGTAAATTTGAAACAAAGTCCAATCTGTGTAAAAACAAATTTCCATATGTTTTATATAAATATATATATAATGAAGGACTACCTTCCTTTTTTTTTTTTTTTTTTTTTTTTTTTTTTTGTATTTTGGCTGCAGGGGTGCAGCGTTTGTGACACGTATTTTAAATTTCCTTCTGCACTGTATAAAATGATAATTTGAAGATGTTTGGCCTTTTGTGTATTTTTTCCTAAAAAAAGAACAAAAATAAAAATGTATAACATTTGTATTTGGTCTTTAAAATTGTATCGAATAGAAATAAAACTGCATGAGCATTTTATCGGGGTTGGGATTGCAGACTATTTTCCAATCCCAAAATGTTGGGGGGAAAGGGAGCTTCAGATCTCAAGATTTTTAAAACTTTAAAATCAAGGTGACTGCAAATATTTTTTTCTTTAAAAATTTTTGGGGGCTAATTCTTCCCTTTTTGCTCGTCATTTCACCTTGGAGTGAAACCTGGACAAGAGTATCTGTTTTTCTTGGCTGGGTATTTTTTTAAGAGCCCTCTGCCCCTTTCTAAATGTCATTTCTCCTTTTAAAGAAACAATCAGACATTTAAAGAAAAACTGTAGTGCTGCTCTCCCCAGGGAAAACCGAATAGAATACCTGTATAAGCCCCTATATGAACATGGAATATCTGGGTACTTAAGTTTTCAAAACACTCTTTTGCTGCCCATGACCAATGGACCAATGAGTTTTACTTTGAGTTTCAGACCTTTCCCAAAACTAGCTGTTATAAGTCAGGAAATTTTAAGTTGTTAGTGGGTTT
>JAQZBX010037053.1:0-23970 GCA_029593785.1 Cabassous unicinctus | reverse complement strand
TGACATCACATCTGCAGGTAGGGATTATGTGGAGGTTCTTTGGCTCCCATTTCTTACTTCTGGGCTGGGATGAATCACAGTTATGATGTCCAATCAGAGACCCTACTACACATGCCTCTCCATAATGGGATAGCTGCCTCACAGAATGTTTCCATCTTAGGATGTTTTACGTGGTGGCTCAGGAATCCAGATGCAAATCTCCCAGGAGACAGGTAGAAAATATCTTCAGCCAGCCTCTATTAGTTGAAGCCCAGATTCAAGAGGAGGGGAATAAAATTCTTTTCATGGTGGGGGTGTAGCAAAGACACATTGTAGAAGCTCAGGTAGGGTGGGAGGTTACGGTGGTGGCCAATCTGGAAAATCCAACTTGCCACACCTGTGATCTCAATGTTGGACGCACAAAGTAAAGTTCAGTGGTTTGAACTGTCAATGTGTGCCATGGACCCAACTCTGGTTTTTCTTCTTGTTGGCATCTCCCAAGGGCTTTCAGAGCAAGCAGAAGTCATGATTGTTTGCATTCCTTGAACACTACATTGCCCAGAGGTTAAAATACTCTGCTGGCTTTTCAAAATGCTGCATTTTCTAAATTGCATATTTCATCATGGCTATCAATGGGCACTTCTGATTTTTGGTTATAAATGAACTCATTTTACATTGAGCTTTTCAGCATCTTGAGAGGTGAATTGTAGTCACACATGAACACAAAAACATCCATTTATATATACAAATATGTTTACATACACACACAAAAACCCTTTGAAAGGGGAGAGAGAGAGAAAGAGAGAAGAAGAAGAGAGAGAGAGGTCAATAGTAAGACTCGTATGATTTTTATCCCTGATAGGGTTGAGAGGCTTCTTCATGCATTTTAAGTATTCATTTCAGTGCTGTTTTGGAGAACTCGACACAGCATAATTGACTGTGAAGGTCATCGCCACATTTTACTAATAAGTTGAACACAACTCAGCCAGCTGATCAAAGAGCAGAAACGCCCATTGAAGAAGGAAAAGATCCCCCTGTGAGAACAAATCCTCACCGAGAAAGTTTTCTTTTGTGAGTCCTCTGCATTCAAGCTTATATTTGCTTATATAGTTGTGAGCAAAGATAAACAGGGCTGGCCTTGTGTCTTAAGTGACCGGACAAATATTGGAAGGGAACTGCATGACCCTCTGTCACAATGCAGATTTCCCCAGAGGCCATTGACAGAAAGGCATCCTTATACTGATACTTGCTTCTATTTTACTAGAGAATGTGGACCAGGGAATTTTCTTTTCAGTATCACCTCATGCAAGATAAGTAGTTGCCCTTTAGTTCTTAGTATTGACACTTTCAGAAAGAAAAGAAAATTAAGTCTATGTGGGGGGTGGGTGTGCACAGGTATCCAGATTAATTCTCAGGTTGACACACTTTAGGGGAGAGAGCAGAGGGACACGGGTTATGACTATTCAATTTACCCCTGACATATGTGGTGGGCATTTGGTTATACCTTTGCTCTCAGGTTCTTGCAACCAATAGGATTTTCACCACTTGCTCATCCCATACATTTTGGCAGGATTTCCAGAACATCCAGAATGCATAGCATAGATGTGGAGAGAAAGCATCTTTAGATGATGCCACCATATGCCTGATCATCCACAGCTGAACTCAGAGAGAAATCATCTTTAGATGATACTGCCATGTGCCTGATCGCCCACAGTTACAACTTGGTGAGATAGCATCTCTTGATGCTTTGATTTGGACATTTTCACAGCCTCAGAGCTGTAAGCTTTTAACTGAATAAATTCTCTTTGTATCAGTCAACCTATTTCTGGTATATTGCATTGGCAGCATTTAGTGAACTAAAATGAGGGAAAAGGCAGTGTGCACATTTAACGTTTAAAAAGTGAAATTGCCCCCATGGATGGCTGTGTTTTCCTACCTTCTCCCAAGAAGGAGGTGAGCCCCCTCTCTTTGCCTCTTTCCTGTGATAGAGTGAGGTCTTGGGTCTGCCAAAGGATGGAGGCAATGTCCAGTCTTGGAGTTCCATCCCAGAGAGTAAGAAAAGCAGCTATTTCTGTAATCTCAGCTGCCTCCATGTAGCAAGACATCAGGGCAGAGGAGTTGGCCCAGCTGGCAGAGTCCTCATGAATCTCATCAGCAACTAAGAGTAAATTCATTCATTTCCATAGCTTGAATGAAAGAGATAAAAATCGAGTAGGACAGAAGTTCTTTCTCCTTCCTTTCCTTAAAAGAGTACGGTCTTGATTTCCTGAAGGCTGCCCAAGAAAGTACCAGGAATGGTTGGGCTTTTATAATGGGAATTTATTAGGGTAGAAGCTTACAGTTCTGAGGCTGTGATGATGTCCAAATCAGGCATCATCAGACATGCTGTCTCACCAAAGGTCACCTGCTGGTGATCCTGGACTCCTGCCATGTGGCAAGGCAAAATGGCGGCCGGTCTCTGCCAAGGTCTCTGTCTTCTCCTCCTGGATCGCTTTCTCCCCAAGCTCAGCTGGGGGTGATCAGTCAAATGGCTCTTCTCTCCCCTATCCTCCTGGCCTCATCTCTTCAGCTTCTTGGAGGTCTCATTCTGTAGTTTCTCTGTTTCTATGTCTGCAGGCAATCCTGGAGTCTACTCTCACATAGCAGGGTAAAAATGATGCTCTTTTTCTCCGCCTTCTCGTCCATTTATAAATGACAAGACCCTGGGTCCCACCTCATTGAAGTACTCCAATCCAATACCCCCTACTGAATTCAGTCCTATCAAAGGATCCCACACCCACAGGGATGGGCCAATTTTAAAACATAATATTCTGGGGTCCACATAAAAGACTCCAACCAACACAAGTACACAATGTCCACCCAGATTTAAACATACTGATAAAGATAAAAGACATCACACCAAGAAAAGATGTGATAGCTAATTAGGGAGGTTGCCAGCTCAACTTAAAATTGAAATCTGGCCGGGATCCCAGGGAAGACACTGAGTCCAAGATGTATTTGATCTTCTTCAGCATTAATAAATGTATTTTCAAATATGTTTTTCTTTTGGTAATATGTTTATACTTAATTAAATGTATATAATGTTTATACAGAAATAATATTTTTTTCATTTAAAGGTTCTTGATGTCTGTGCATCTTAGTTCTATAATCTCAGAGAAATAACAAAGCAGCTTCCCATTTGTCTAGTTGTGTTGATTTTGTTTATTTTATTGCATCTATCACCTTCATTTTAAAGGAGAAATTGGTGGGGTATACCAGGACCTTTGGGGGGGGGGTGTGTGTGTGTGTGATTAGATGGATGTTCATAACCTTTTTTTCTGAGATTTCCACCCAACCTGAGATCCTGGGAAATTAGGCACCTTAGGTAAGTTTATCCAAGATGCAGTGGAGCTAGGACAATGGATGGGCACAGTTGCTTATTGCGTGTCTCATTGCTAGATTCTTACTCTTCTCTTTGTTTAACCTGAGCCCTCATTTCATTGAGCAGATTCCATTTCTTCTGCTGCATTTTGCTTTCATTATATTAATACCCAAAGTTAGCAGATAATTATTAGTAACCCGTAGCCTGACCTACCTATGTCCTCAGTCCATTCATCACTCCTTCAAGAGTAGTTCTTTTTATTTTGTTTCACTGATAATGTGCAATCTCAAATTTCTGCAGCAAACCTCCTTTTACATTTTAGAATTCCTTGAATTTGACAAAGTAAGTGTATGACAATAAGATAATTTGACAAACATTCAAATTTTCAACTGCTAGTGTAAACATCTTTAGAATTTTATTTAGACCTCTCTGAAAATTAAATTTTAATGTAATAATGCATCTAAACTTGACCGTAATTTGAATATAAGCATTATGCAGTACAAATACTTTTGTGCCTTACTAGTCAAAGCTGAGAAGGGAATAAGGATTGGTTCCATGTTTTTAAACCCAAACCTTGAAGAAAATGTAACCTATTTTCCTACAATCTGCTGACATTGAAATCTTAAGGGCCCATCATGGGACTTTGGTTAATTCTTGATTACCCAGTTTGATTGAAGGAAAAACCACTCTGGATGTTGGTTTCCATCTCAGGCTCATAGCAAATTGTTGCCCCAACTGGAGGTGACACAGATTTCCACAGGGGAGAAAGGGGGTCTGTTCCTGATCTCTCTTTTTTAGGAGTATGGAAACCTTTCATGGAATCACCAAGGTAGCCTCCCGCCCCCGTCTCACTGGCCAGAATCGAGTCAAAATCCCCTTCCTAAACCAAACAATGGCGAGGGGAGTGGCATCTCACGATTGGCTTAGAGTATTCCAAATCCACCACACCCCCTCCCTGAATCTGGGAATGGGATCAGCTTCCAACAAGCACGCGACCTTTATTCAAGATTCTATCAGCAAGGAGGTAGGAGTTAGAGGCTATACAATTCACCAGCAGTGCATGCAATGCTTGGTTTTCCAGGGGTGTTTTTTTTAACTCTGCATTAACCCTGTTACACTGTTATCAGAAAGCTCTCAATAATTGTGAAATAAATAGTGAAGGCTATTTGCGTTTTTCTTTAAGGAATCCCCAACAACTCTTGCAAGGAACTTCTTGGGAAAACCATTCCTTTCAAGGCACCCAGATTCTACACGTGTGTCTTTTACGTGTAACTAAGTGCTATTGAGTAATGAAATGCTTCACCCAGCTGTTGAAACTTTCCTTTAATCAATATGCTCTGCCCTGGGAACAAGCAGTTCTTTAAGAGCTGTTTCTTATTCTAGAGTCTCACATTTTATTGATTTATAAAGGCTCTCAAATTCTATTATTCTACCCTCCAACTTAAGGGTCTGTTTTAGAGCCGAGGTTTCTTGTTAAGAATATTGTGGAGGAAAAAATATTGCTTCAGTTTATTCACTTTATTCCACTGACTTTAAGAAAACCTCATTTCTCTCTTACCTCCTTACTCAAAAGAAAAGGGAGCCAAGCTCATTCATTGACAGAGTTGAGGAAACTAATGAGTACAAGATAAAGATTTATTTAAGAATTCATATTTCTTTTTTTTCATCTAATCTATATACATTTATATATATATATCATTTTTATAAGTAAAATTGCAGGCTTGCAGAAATGCTTTTCTTGATGAAACACTTGAAAAAAAGAGTAAAAAAAGAAAAAAAATGGGTTAAATAAGATTTAGAGTTTCATAATATAATATCCAAAAGGTCTAGAGCAGATCACCAACCTCACAGAAGAGCAGTTGGTATCTGAGCTTCCAGTAATCCTTGCATGACATCATCACTGCCATAGCTCAGTTCCACGCGTCCAGTTTGAATCTAAACATGGCAATATGAAAAACATGGCAACAGTTGAAGTAGCAGTTGCTACCAAGGGGGAGTGAGATCATATAATAGAAATGAATTGAAAATATTCTTGTCTTCGCAGAAGTAGCTACCAGTTGCGGGAGAGAGAGAGAGAAGTGCAGGGATTGGTAACTAAATGTGACGGGATATTTCTTTCTCCCAAACTTCTCATTTGACTCTGGTTGAATCTTGACTCTCCAAACTTGGTCACACAATATCCATTCAGAATCCCTCTCAGGCTACTTGAGTAGCCTCTGAGTCTTCACACAGGGTATTTCATCTGACTAGCTCCAGCGTTTGAGTCCCAGCTCCACCCTTCACTGGCCATGTTCATTTGACGTCTCCATGCCTTACTTCAATCACCTGTAAAATACAGAGAGCTCTATTTGCCTTCACAGTTTGACATTAGTATGAAATAAGTTAACACATGTGAATACAGAGAACAATGAGTGGCTAGTAGAGAGTAAGACCATGTGAATCCTATTATTGTCATACTTTAGGTCAAAGATTGCTGAGTATGTTCAGATTAGGTGATTTCCCTGATTTATGGATTCAAAATGCTCAAAATTCAAATTATATCCTAGCCCTCCTTGTGGATCTTGAGAGATGGGCATTTACAAATATCTATCTTTTAAACGTACCATAAATAAATTGGGGAAAATACCAGGACTGCCTGACCTTTAAAGTTCTAGAAAGTAAGAAAGTTCCTATCACATCATTGGTACTTGATATACATTTTTTTAAAAATAAATGAATGTCCAGTGACTCACAAAAAGGATACTTCCCTCATAGGCATCTGGTTCAGGACGGGACTCTGTGATCTGATGTGTGGAGAAGCCATCACCCATCTTTTGACCCTGATATCCAGGGAATGATATTGTGAAGATTTTAGCCCCTCCCTTGGAGCCACTGGAAGAGGGTTAGGATGATTGCCGCATGTAAAAGCCCTGAGCTCAGGACTTTCATGGTCAACAAGTCTTTGAGGTTTAGGCATATACTTGGGTAAAAGTCCACTGCTCTCTGTTTGGGTCAGACTTCAGTATTTGTTCTGGAGTCCACTTAGAGAAAGAACCAGCAAATTGTGGAAAACATTTGAGGAGGGATTTTAGAAAGTTGTAGGTGGTGAGTAAGGAGAAGCCTGACAACTAGGAGAAAATGAAACCTTTCCCCTGGTGGAGAGCAGCTAGTTTCATGTGACTTCAAATGAAAAACAGAGACAAGGGCTTCAAAACACGACAGCACGAAAGAACATGCTTGTTCAGAAATGGAGCACAAACGCCCCCGGAGTTCATCTTATTTCTTCAGAATTTTCTCTCACCATGCTGCCCTTCACTTTGCATTGAAGGTCAGGAGAATAGGTAATTTTTTCCTGAAAGTCCTGGGGCATTCCTACCCCTTTAACTGCTCACTTATATTTCCAAATTGGGTTCATACATAATTTCCTGGTTGAAGACTCCCCTGACCTACAATTTGTGGGATGTCACACTCCTTGCTGTGGATTCCATTGTAGTGAAGAAAGGCTTGGAATGCGCTTGATTGCATTTCCTTGTTGTAGTTGATCACAGAACATGCCCACATACTCTTTCTCTGTATACACAAAGCCTTCCAATGCATGTTCATCAAGACAGAAGACTTTCTCCCCCCACCCTCCTTGAAGAGGAATTGCCATTATGAATGCTTTGATCAATGGGACAATAGACAACCCAATACTAGCCAGACTTTAAAGGACTTGTGCATTTTTGGGACATTAGAATTGCTCTGTATGACATTGCAAGGATGGATACAGGGAATTAAATACTTTGGCAAAACCTATAAAATTGTACGGTGCAAAGTGTAAACTATAGACCATGCTCAGTAGGAATGCTACAATAATCATTCTTGTATTGTAACAAATGTACCACTCTAATGAAAGATGCTGCTAATGGGGGAAATTGTGAGAGTGGGAAGGGATGGGGTATATGGGAATCCCCTATATTTTCAGCGTAACTTGTATGTAATCTAAAGCTTCTTTAAAAATAAAGGGAAAAAACTTGAGCTGAATATCAACTAGCAAAAAAAAAAAGTCACAGAACATGCTAAGAATCAGGAAAATACCAAACTGAATGATAAAAGACATTCAATAGATATCAACACCAAGAAGACACAGATATTGAAAATGAGTCAAAAGTATGCAGGATTTCTTCATATGATTGCTTATAACTGCATGTGAAGCTACAATTATCTCAAATTTAAAAATTTACTGGAGGCTGTTCCCACAGGTATTGTCTGCCTGTGTGGTCAGCCTTAATCACCAAAATAAATAAAAATAATAAAAAGTACAAAAAGGGGATCACTTACTTGAAATAAACAAATATAATAGCACATCTGTTGTGATGGAATCTTTGTACATTTTTTTTGTTATATTCATAGAAACATTGTGCTTTACATACAGTAGGGTGGAACTTGTAGCAAAATTCAGAGGGTGGTGAATCTCCCCACATATTTGGCCTCTCCTTTTTTATATCTTTTTTTCATTGAAGTTTATCATTCATATATGAACATACATAAACAATAAGTGTATAGTATAAGTTGTGAACTTACAAAACAAGCATGCATGTCCTCATACAGGACTCCCATACATCATCCCACGACTAACACCTTGCATTGTTTTGAAACAATTGTTACAAATTCTGAAAGAGCATCGTGAAAATATTACTAATAACTATAACCAATATCTTACATTTGGTGTATTTTTCCCCACTCCACCAGGTTAATGACACCCTGTATTAATATTATATACTTGTTGTAGTTCATGAGAGAATGATCTCATATTTGTCCTGTTAATCTATCATCCACCATTGGATTCTCTTTGTACAATCCATTCAAAGTACATACTCAGTGGTTCTCATTTTCATCACAGAGTTGTGCTGTCATCACGTCAGTCCATTTTAGAACATTTTCATTACTCCTGAAGGAAAAACCACACACCACTTTATAATTCCCCTATTGTTGTCCCATAGAATTGATATAATATCTTCTTTGCTATTGCTTAAAAAATATTAAAATGTTACTGCTAACTATAATCCATATATTATATTAGTTGTAATTTTCTGGTGTATAATCATATACTTAGCACTTTGTAAAAGAAGAATATTCTTATATTATTAACTATAATCTTCATCCATCACTGAAATCACTGTTATACAGTCCCTACATCATTCTCTATCTTCCTTTCAATTGAAATATCATATCCACAATCACATTTATCAATCAGCAGTGTTAGTTATACTCACTATAATGTGTTACCATCAACTTTATTCATTTCCACACATTTACGATAAAACTTTTTAAAAGTTCTACGTACATTAAGCATCAGCTCCCATTTTCAAACCACGTTCAATTTCCTAGTAACCTATCCTCTAGAGTTTATGTGAGTTTACTCATTGCTTTAGTTCATATTAGTGAGATCATACAATATTTGTGTTTTTGTGTCTGACTTATTTCACTCAACATGATGTCCTCAAGGTTCATCCATGTTGTCATATGCATCCCAATTTCATTTCTTCTTACAGCTGAATAGTATTCCATTGTATGTATATACTACATTTGATTTATCCATTCATCGGTTGATGGACACTTGGTTTATTTCCATGTTTTAGCAATTGTGAATAATGCTGCTATGAACATCAATGTGCACATGTCAATTTGCGCCCTTGCTTTCAGTTTTTCTGAATATATTCCTAGTGATGGGATTGCTGATACATATGGCAGTTCTATATATAGTTTCCTGAGGAACTGTCAAACTGTCTTCCACAGAGGATGCACCATTCTACATTCCCACCAACAGTGGAGAAGTGTTCCTATTTCTCCACATCCTCTCTAGCACTTATAATTTTCTGTTTTTGTGATAATGGCCATTCTATAAGGTATGAAATGATATCTCATTGTAATTTTGATCTGCATTTCCCTAATAGCTAATGATGTTGAACATTTTTTCATGTGCTTTTTTGCCATTTGTATTTCTTCTGTGGAGAAATATCTATTCAAGTCTTTGGCCCATTTTTTATTGGGTTGCTTGTATTTTTATTGTTGAGTTGTATGATTTCTTTATAAAACATGGATATCAAACCTTTATTGGATATGTGGTTTCCAAATATTTTCTCCCATTGAGTGGGCTGCCTTTTCAACTTCTTGGCAGAGTCCTTTGAAGCACAAAAGTGTTTCAGTTTGAGGAGATCCCATTTATCCATTTTTTTCTTTCATTGCTCGTGCTTTTGGTATAAGGTTTAAGAGACCACCACCTACCACAAGATCTTGAAGATGTTTCCCTACAATTTCTTCTTGGAAGTTTATGGTTGTAGCTTTTATATTTAGGTCTTTGATCCATTTTGAGTTAATTTTTGTATAAGGTGTGAGATAGGGGTCCTCTTTCTTTCTTTTGGCTATGGGTATTCAGTTCTCCCAGCACCATTTGTTGAATAGACTGTTTTGCCCCAGCTGGGTGGGTTTGACGGTCTTGTCAAACACAAAAAGGTAAGGTTTACCAAGTATTATTAGCTTGTAGGATGACATCTGGATTTGAATAAATTCTAAAGTCTTCTTGTATACACTGCCTCCTGCCTTATCAGAGATGATATGATGATATTGTCCCTTATCAATAGGACCACAATTCTAAGGGGCACTGTATTGCGCCAACATCACAGTAGGAAATTAA
Source organism: Cabassous unicinctus (assembly GCA_029593785.1). Taxonomy (NCBI): domain Eukaryota; kingdom Metazoa; phylum Chordata; class Mammalia; order Cingulata; family Chlamyphoridae; genus Cabassous; species Cabassous unicinctus. Next base: position 13,975 of record JAQZBX010037053.1, on the reverse strand, counting down.
AACCTCAATTCCTCAGTCTCCATCTCAACTAGGCAAAACCATGTGGCATATTCTGGTCAATGAGATTAAATTAGACATCTCATTCAAGCGGCTTCCATTAAGATATTGTTGACTTATGAAAAGGAACTCTCTCGGTTAACCCATGCCTTTTGCCTTTTGTCCTTCCTTCTTCTTCTGCCTGGGATGTTGATGCCATGTCTGGAAGTACAGCAGCTTCCTTGAGACCATGGGGCCAAAATTCATTTACTAAGAATGGTGGAAAAGAGAGAAGGAATTTGGTTCCTTGAATTACTGCATGCTTTGGACTAACTATTGCTGAAAAACTTGTGTAGTGAGAACAACAAAAACAAAAAAAAAACAATGCAAGCTCACTAATTGAAGCCACTGACTGTCAAGTTTTTGTACCTGTAGGCAAACCTAATCATGATGCACATCTATGACGATTATTTAAAGTTAATTAGTTTTTTCTATTTTTCTATACTATATACCCATATATACATACACACACATGCACACACACATATATATGTATGCATATATATGCACATACAGACACAAATATAATGATGCAACCATATCCCGGAAGCTTTTTGACAAACAAATCTCAGAGAAAAATTTTAATGCAGTAACAAACCATCATGAGAAGTCATGGTGGGACATAGACTAGACTTACACAATTTCATTTTGTCTCCTTCCAATTCATTCTCTGGAGACCAGCCAATGGTTGTTTTCAAATCATAATCTGAGCTTGCCTTTCCCCCATTTTTCACTGTACCAAAAGTTCTAAATATCTTCAAAGTAGCTGACAATTTCCCAAGTAATCTGAATCCAACTCCCTCTGCAATCTCCTCTTCTGCTTTTGTGATTCAGTGACACTAGTTTTCTTTAAAATTCTGGCTGAAGCTTGGTCTACAGCCCTCTTCTTCTCACTAGGGATCACTTGTTATTGATGTTATTCTGCAGACAAGCCTCAACTCCCCTTTATTTTCTCTCTTCTAACTCTGCCATTTAATGTTCTGAACACTTACCACAAGTTGGAGGTACATTTTAATTTAGGGGCATTTTTCCCTCCCTTCACCATTGATATGCAATCTCCATGACAGCAGGAACTTTTGTAATTGATATTGTTCACCAATTTATACTCAATGGCTAGTGCCTGGCAGAGTAGACCATAGGTGTTTTTGAATGAATGCATATAAATGGTTTTAAAATATTCACAGCATTTGACTCCTTAATTCCACTTTCAAGGATATGACTTGAGGAAATAATAAGGACTTAGGAATGTAAATATGATGGCATATAAAGATGCATATCTTTCTTAAAGAGTAATAAAGAGTGAGATATAAAGAGCACAGTAAAACTCATTCATTCAAACATTTTATTAGTGAAATGAGACTAATTATAATCACACACATGCTGTATGCCATTCGTTTAATAATTTCAGTAATATAAATATTATAGAAACTCAGGAGAGTCTCATATAATAAATTATTATCCATCTCATTTTGGGTGGCCAAGAGCTAATGTTTAGAAAAAAATTTAGAAATGACTGGTAGATCCAGTCATTTAAGATAAGTGCCCTATCTTAAAAGACAAACTTGTAAAGATGCTTCTAACATTTGCTTTTTAAATGATTGCTGAATTTATACACACCTCAAATAAAAGGCGTAATGTTAGTAATTGACAACTAATGCAAAATAAACAGAATGAAGCTCATGGTCGGAAACACAGACTTCAGTCCAGCCAGTTTGGAGACAGGGAGTGACAGTTTGAAGCTTTAGCGGACCCCAGAAAATTCCACTCTTATAGCTAATCCATCCCTGTGCATATAAATCTATTGTAAGTGGGACCTTTTGATTGAATCACTTTAGCTAAGAGCCCTTGATTACATCGCATGACCCAGGGTGGGTCTTAATCCTCTTACTGGAGTCCTTTATATATGGAGGAATAAAAAGCTGCAGGCACAGAAATAAGACACAGAGAAAGACAGAAACCCAGAAGCTGGGAGAGAAGGCCCAGGAACCAGAAGCTGAAGACACTGGAAGGAGAGGGGAGAGATGAGTTGATACTGCCATATGCCTGATTGCCCACATTTGCAGTTCAGAGAGAAAGGATTTCTTGATGATGCCTTGGTTTGGACACTGTAAGCTTTTAAACTAATAAGTTCCCATTGTAAAAGCCAACCCATTTCTGGCATGTTACTCCCAACAGCTTTTAGCAGACTAAAACACAGGGTGTGATTTCAGGTATGCTAAGGTGACCAGCCCAGGGCACTGAGTATCATATTTCTAACACCAGGTGCTTTCATTTAAATCACAAGGCAGAGGATTTGAGCTGCAGTGCTGGTTCTGTCAGGTAGCAGAAAGTTGGGCAAGTTAATGAGCCTCTCTGAGCCTCAGTTTCCCTTTGGATGAAATGGGAGTAATGGATTCCTCCCATAAAACTGTTTGTGAATATTGAGGTAACATGGATGAAAACAACACTCAGCCCAATATCTGGTAAAGAATAGGGTCTCGAGTAGTGCTAGTTTGTCACTATCATTCTTTTCTTTACTTTTGTCTTTATCTCTTCTTCCTTCTCTTGCTCAAATCTTCTTCCTCTTATTTCTTTTTCCTGATAATGCAATTTTACCCACTTTTTTCACTAACAGTAGAGAATTTCCAAACATAAGGAGAGATGTTAAAAAGCTCCCAATGTACTGCAAGACAATTTATCTCAGTTTCATGTGTCCTTCCTCACTGGCACACAGAATAATTGTGCTGGAACTTCCTGTTCACCTACACAATGCAAGCTCTGAATGATTTAACAAAAATTGGAGGAGTTAATAATCCCACACATCCAAGGATGTGTGCTTGCTTGCCTTTGTTTACAACCAAGAAAATTTACCAGTCGAAGATGACTCGGCACAATTAATGCATTAATTGCTTGCATAATGGTCTGTTTTATCCACTCAAACTTTAGCACTTCAGTTACAATAATGTAGTTTCCTGGTCCTTGATAATATGCTCAGTAAATACTAGTTGAATAAATGAAAGTATTCATATATTATTTTCTAAAAGTTTCTTAACAATTTGAATGTTATGTTTATTCAATTAGTTATGAACGTATAAATCATCCTGAGAAATAATATATGATTAGATTTATAGAATTAGTTCAATTGCATAAAATCCTGATGCAACCAGGTAAATATCCTACTCCTTGGTGATCAGTTAAAGGGGCTTTCTGGACATGCTTAGACATGCTGGTTTCTGCACAGGTCACTTTCAATTATTCCTGGATCCCCTTGCTGCCCAGTATAAATCTGACACTTTTGAACTTTGTTGGTCTTTGTATTTTCACCTTCAACCACCTCTTGGACTAATGATTGTCGGAAATATAAATTCAGTCCTTTTACGGATACTAGGCTTGTTCCTTTAAAGCTTCCAGATCTCCCTGCACTTCCATTAGGACCTGTTGAATAATTTTTGCCATTCATAGGCTTTGATCCTATTCCCTTTGAACTGTACCCTTGGGAGTGAAGACACTCCACACTGGCTTTTTAATTTTTAATTTTGGACTCAACACCTCATGCAGCTTTCCTCAAAGTAAGAATATATTTTTGTGAAAAATAATACAAGTTCTCAAAGAGTCAGGAGACTTTCTGGCTGCCTCCCAAATCTGATTTGGCTAATTACTCAGCTATCCATTTATGGACTAAATGATTTTCTCATTTCATGTGGTAACACATGCACACAGAAATACACATATGCACACACATACACATGTGTACACACAAACACACATGAATAGACATACATGTATGTACACAGACATGCATACACAAATTCTCTTCCATAATGCCTCAGCAGGGTACACCCTGTATTAGTATGTCTTTTCTTTCATAACAGGAAAATGTTCTTCTCTTATTATTCAGGTACATGGAGGCACAAGATAACATCTCCATTGCTCAGCATCTCTTACAGCTAGGTGTGGTCATGTGATTGAATGAATGAATTATAGGCTATAGGATATGAACAGAAATAGAGTATACCACCTTCATGCTATTTCCTCACCTATTTTGACCCTTTAGCTTTTTTTTTTTTTTAATTTTAGAAGGTACTGGGGATTGAACCCAGGACCTCATACATGGGAAGCAGGCACAAAACCACTTGAGCTGCATCCACTCCCCAATGAGATTTGTTTTTTTTTTCATTTTTTTATTTTTAGGAGGTACCAGGAATTGAAACTGGGACCTTGTACATGGGAAGCAGGTGCTCAACCACTTGAGCTACATCCGCCCTCCTTTACCTCTTTATGCTGATTGGTAGGCATGATTGCGAGCTGTTTTAGACCTGTAGATGAAGACATCATCTAGAAATAAACAACCAGATCAGAGGAGCCTGCTCCATTTACATCTGGGTGGCTTACGATGGGACAATTTCATGAGGGTGAATCAAACATTTCTGTTGTTTATGCCAGTGCTATTTTTATGTCCTAAAGAAACCAGGTGTAGTTCATAACTAATTCATTCATGATCTTTCAGAAAATGTGGACTTTGTGGTAAAATTCATGACTATTTCCCCCTTAATGAGTTTTATTTTCCCTTTATCTCCTTCCTTTTCTTGGGCAAATAAATTGTTATTACTTCCTCTCTTATATCTCAAGATTGGAAATCTGAAATTACTTATCAGTACTGTGTAGATATGGTTTTGTAATGGAACAGGAGAGTGTGAATTTTACCTGTTCTCTTCTGTAGTTTCAAGTGACAACCTCTGTCTTCTTATCTAAGCTAAGAAATTTTAGGAATCCAATCAGGCAACATCTCCGCCACAGAGCCTACCTATGCAGTCTCCAATCAGAAGTGGGAATATCCTCATCCTGTGGTTTCCCTGGAAATTTGTCTATAATTCTAGCACAGCATTCTTTTCTACAACATGGGCTGATGCTTACCAGTCTATATCACCTATTAGGACATTCTTACCTTCTGAAATAAGGCTGTGCTCTGTCTTTTAGCACCTCCCACATGCTTATCACAATGGTATAGAGCTTAGTTTTGATCTACACGGCTTTCCTAGAGCCCGAGTAAACCATCAAAGATATTAAGCATATATTCACATGCACTATATTTGTCCAGGAAGAGTCTGTGTTTTTGTTAGATTGGTCAAGCTCCTTGTGATTTAAAAAAGTTAAGTGTCTTGGTTTTCCCAGCTGCTATGAAAAATACCACACATGGGTTGATTTAACAAAATGAATTTATGGGATCATGGTTTCAGAAGTTAGAAGTCCAAAATCAAGGCTTCAGTGAAGCCTTGCTTTCTCCCCAAATTCTACAGCATTCTGGTGCTGGCTTGCTGTGATCCCTTGACTTGCTCTTCTTCTGCCATGTGGAGATATCTCTCTACTCCTGTCTGCTCTGCCCATTTCTGGCCTCTTTCTATGTGGCCTCGTCTGACCTCTCATTATAAGCTTCAGATTAAGGTTCACTCTGATTTAGTTGGACCATATATCTCATAACATTTTCAAAGTGTCCTACGTACAATGGGCTCACACTCAAAGAAGCTCAGACTAAGATTGCGAAAGTGTTTGTTGGGGCACCTGATCACCGCATTAAGAGATGGATCTTTCCACAGAGCAGGCATTCCATACACATTTGCTGAATAAAGAGGAATGAACTAGGGGAAGGAGACAACATAAATGCATCATACACAAGTTTTGCAGCCTTTTCCGACACTGTTGTCTACCTCTTTCTCCAGCTTTGCCTGATGGCTTATCTCCTACAGGTGCTCATCAGATTTATGCAGGTGTGTCCTTACAACACCTGGCCTTGTAGCTCTTCCTTCTTCTAGGGTTTTTCTGTATCACAAACTGGGCTACGCATTGGGAACCCAATGATCACTCGGACATGCACCACCCTGAAGTAAGAGAGAGGGGCCGCCTCTGACAAATGAGTATCAGAAGCCAATGGATAAATGGATAAAGGATTTCCCCATTTTTCTAGGGGTGGAAAGTTCTGGCACGCATTCCATAAGGCTCCTTGGAAGGTCTTATGGAATCAAGCACCATTTTCCCATTGAATGGTAAACTTCGTAAGGCATACTTGAAACACACTTTCGGCCTCAGCCCATTGTTTCCCAGAATCACATTCCCACACAGCCTATATGTGGGAAAGACAGAAACCCTGGAATTCATGGTTGTGGGAAATTCTAAATGACATTTACATAGCCCATATGTTATATGTGATATAGGTATGTGAATGTGTCCTAGAAAGTTTGATCATAAATCATATGAAAGCTTTGCATAGATGGGGTGCATTAGTCTGTATAATACAGTATCTGATTATGGATTTGTTCATGGTAAAATGTCAGTGAAAGGGTAATGAAATAAAAATACAGTGACTTTGTTTAAAAAGCCTTTGAGACATAAGAATCTACTGCCCTTCAGCAAATACCCCAACTTTCCATTTATAAAACAAATTAAATTGATCCTTAGATCTCAAAAGAAAAATAATTTAGCATTTTGATTGCAAGTCATTTAGCAGTATTTGTGACTCTCTTCTTTTTCCTTCCAACCAGATATGTTGGAACAATAGATTTGCCAAAAAAATTCCAATTTTAAATCTGATTGTCGTAGTGACCAGGTAAAAGAAGAGGCCGTAAAATGCACCTGCACATTAGCATCAATGTTCCTAACTATGCAGAAAATAGTGTCTGGAAAATTTATTTGGCACTTTATCCTGCAGTGAAAACTCAGATTCATTTTGTCTACTGGGAGGATCTAGCTTTTGAAAAGTAAATAATTCTCTTATATTCTCATTTCCTAATAAACAAGGATGTTTTGCTGATTAAATATTTGGTGAGGTAAAAAACAACAAAAACATATTACAACTTGAAACATAAGCACTTCTTTAAAGAAAAGGAAAAAGAATGAGGTCATGGGAATTATGCATTACATGACACATATAAATGATAATCTATTTCTACATTTACTCTAGAAAGCAGTGGATGAAATGCAATCATGTTCCCTGGAAATCCAATAGACAGAAATAGCAACTACAATTATTCTTTTAAAAATATTCCTTGAATTTATGTATATAAATGCAAATCTATGTCTCCTGAGACCGGAACTGATAATCACATGTCTTTCATCAACTGAGATCAGACCAGATGGGATTGACTCCAGGAATGCAAGGCTGGTTTGACATTCAAAAGCCAAGTAATGTAACCCACTACATCAACAGGATAAAGAAGAAAAATGATACAATCATAGCAGTTGATGCAAAAAAGGCATTTGGCAAACTTCACCACCCATTCATGATAAAAGCTCTCAGAAGTAATCAGGCCATTAGGTTCTGAAAATAAGGGACTGTGGCTTTGGGCAACACATCCAAGTTGACCTTGGCCCTCCTTCCGTAAAGGGGGAACCACTGGACAAGTCTATCCCTTTCCCAGAGAATGTGGTGCCTGTATGCAGAGCCACTTTTAAAAAACCAGTATGGTGATGAGTAAGAGCTTTAAATTAGCTATTATACTACATAAGACTAAAAAATACTCAAGTTTTAGAAATTACATGTTTATTAAAATCCTCCTGATGGAAATCAGAAGAAGCAGAATTTTGTGAAACTCCAAGGGTTAGGAAACACTCGCTATTTTGAGAGCTACCTTGTTCTAGAAACATTAAGGATGGATAATATTTGAAGGCATCTGTGCAATATACATACATCTTTTAATTCATTTAAAAAGAGTTTTGAAAATGCCCATTTTTCTTTGTTTGGGAACTATGTGCTTTTTGAATGACTACCTGACTTTCAATTTAATTTATAAATTACACATGATAATTTGCTGTTCACATTAATAAATCAATAATTACTTTTTGGGTCATCACATTGAAATAAACTATTATGATGCAGCCCAGATAAGGCTGAGTTGCCTTGTTTTAAATTTAGATTATACAAGGAATTAAATGGGCATGTGAGCATGTGGGGAATGATTTTTATTAATTGGATAATACCTAATTACTTCTCTAAGCCATGTGTTCATTCTTTACAAAGGTCAGACAAATAATCATCACGTAATTTTCAGATCAGAGACCAATGTCACTGAAGTCGCAGTGAAAATTGCTCTTGAGATGATAGCTGCTAAGTATGTCACTTATTTCAATTACCTGTCTCAGGCTCTCTCACTTACATTTAGAAAATATTTCTCATAATTATCAACCATCTCAACATGATTTTTACCTGAACATAGAAGCTGATGTTTTCATGTCCGAATTCTAAATTGGGTTAAGTATATGATATTGTATATATATTTTATTTTCTTTCACATTTGGAAAAGGGAAACAGGATTCTAACTGTTATATTATCATAACATATTCAATGGGAAATTTTAGGGATTTGCATAAAATAAACTCTCTATTACTTTTTGGTTAAAGTCATCTTGTGACAATGACAATTGCTGAAAAGACTAAAGCTCATTCTAAACAAATAGAGACAAAGCTATATCTAAAATGTTTAGATTATAACAGTTGAGATGGTGACGTTCAGTTCTACACATGATGGCATGAACAGCAGCAAAATGAAATGTGTTTTTATATCTCGATTGTTCTATTTACCAAAATATTTACATGGGCATATACAAATAAGTGTCTCTCTATTTCTTGTTCTATTTATCCACTTAGCATCTGTCTGTTTTTAACTCTCTCTCTCTTTCTATCATCTATCATCATTATCTATATCTATCTATTTATCTATCCTCTATCACCATTATCTATATCTCTTTATCTACCTATTTATCTATCAATCATCTATCATCATTATCTATATTTATCTATTTATCTATGATCTATCATCATTATCTATATCTCTTTATCTATCTATCATCTATCATCATTATCTATGTCTATCCATCTATCCATCTATCATCTATTTATCTATCCATTATTATCAATCTATCTAGTCATTCATTTTTAGCGTATATACTTACAAATATAAAGGCATATGCATATAAACACATATCAATATATACCTCTGTGATTATTGTCCCAGAGGATCACTGCCCATCTTTAAACAAATCACCATTCTGTTTACATTGCAGTTTACGTCAAAAAGCAATTCTTGGGAGCCACATATTGAAAGGAAACTAGTTCTTGCTTGTGGAGCATTTGTGTTTGTTAAGTTTGATTTAAGATTTGCATGCTTTGTGGGGATATAACTACATAAAGTGTGCAGAACTTAAGTGTACAGTTTGATAAGTTTCCACAAATGTTCATATTCATTTATAAACACTCTAAAATTTTTGTGAAAATATGATATATAATTTGGTAAATATTTAGGGATGGAATTGCTGGATTCTTGGCTTGATGCACCAGTAACTCTGTCTGAAGCTGCCCGTTTTTGGTAGTGATTACGTAATTTTATACTCTCAAGAGTATGTCTGAGAGTTCCAGTTGTGCACATCTTTTCCAGTATTGGTTGTTGACAGTTTACAAATTTTAGCCATCCCATTGGGTGTGTGATGGCATATCATTGATCCCTTAATTTTCATTTTGCTGATGAATAACTCTATTGAGCATATTTTCAAATGTTTATTGGGCATTCATAAATCACATATTTCTATATGTGTCTATACAAAATTTTTGCCTAAATTTATTAGATTGTCTCTTTATTATTGATGTGAATTGGTTCTATATGAAATCTGAATATAATTGTCAAATAAATACTGAAAATTCATTTGCCCACTCTGTAGCAGTTTGGCAGTTTGATGCAATTATGAATTCCAAAAATAGATATTGGAGTATGCTTGTAAACTCGTCTGTTAATCTGGGCATGATTAAGTTATGATTAGGGTGTTGACTGGGCCACGTCAATAGGGCGTTGAGCCCCACCCCTTGGTGGGTGGGGAATCGAAGATAGAAGACATGACAAAGGACAGAGTTGGAGTTTTGAGTTGGAGTTTTGATGTTGGAGTTCTGATGAGGAAGGAGGGGAGGCCCCGGGAAAAGAGATGAACCATGCACTTGATGGTTCACAGCTGGCCTTGTGGAGAAAGGCAAAGGCTACAGAGTCTCATAGTCTACAGCTGACCTTGTGGAGGAAACAGAGGAGCTGAGCCTGGAGAGAAACAGAGCCCTGGGAAGAGAGGAACCCAGGAAGCCTGAACCCTGGCAAACATTGGCAGCTGTCTTGCTCCAACACGTGGCCATAGATTTTGGTGAGGGAAGAAACTTAAACTTTATGGCCTGGTAACTGTGGACTTCTACCCCAAATAAATATTCTTTATAAAGACCAACCTATTTCTGGTATTTTGCATTAGCACCCCTTTTGGCTGACTCATACAGTCTTCTTTAATTTTTCTCTGCAAGGTTTTTGTATTTTTTTCTTAAACATATTATTTGTGTGTTGTATCTTTTGATGCTATTTTAAGTGGAATCAATTCATATTTTATATGGCAATTGCTTAGGGCTGGTATATGGAAATACAATTGATTTTTGCATATTGATTTTCTATCTGAGAACTTGCTAAACTCTCATTAGATCTCCTAGTTTAATGATTTTTTAAAATTTTTTGCATTCACAATAATAGATGCAAATAATGAAAATTTTATTTCTTCTTTCTTAAACTCTAGTCCATTTATCTATCTATCTAACCGTCTTTCCACTTATCTGTATATTACCTGTTTAGATATTTATTCATGAAATTATTTTTCTTCCACTAGAGCGTCAGCTAGGACATCTAGTATGAGTTTGGTAAGAAATCCTAAGAGAAACATCTTGCCCTTTTTTAGTCTTAGGAAGAAGGCATTCAAGATTTTCCCATAAAGTATTATGTCAACCAAAAGTTTTTTAAAGATGTCATTTATCAGATTGAGGCAATTCTCTTCTATTCCTAGTTTGCTGTGTTGTTTTAATCATGAATACGTGTTGATGTTTATCAAATGCTTTTTTCTGTATCTATTGATATTATATTTTTCTCCTTTAATCTGATAATGATGTTATAAATTACAAAGCTTTTCAACTGTCATTCCTGGGAAAACTCATTCTGTCGTGATGGATTTTCCTTTTTATATATAGCTGGACTCCATTTGCTAATATTTTTGTAACAACGTTCAAGAGTGATATCAGTCTGTCCTTTACTTTTCCCGATATGTCTTTGTCGAATTTGGTGTTAAGTTTATGCTGACTTCATTAAATAGGTCTGAGAGTATTACCTCTTTTTTATTTTGTAAAATTTGCGTAAGGTGGTATACTTTCATTCTTAAATATTTTGGTAGGATTTACCAGGGGAAACTGTGTGGGACGAGGGTTTTGGTGGTGGCTGTTTCATTAGAAATTAATTACAAATTCAATTTCATTAACAGATATAGGGCTACTCAGAAAATATATGTCTATTTGTGGCTGTTTATTAAATCATGTTTTTCAATAAATTTGCCCACTTAATCTATGTTATCTAAATTCTTTGCATAAAATTATTTTTAATATCCTGTCATTATCTCTGCAATGTCTGTGGGCTCAGTGGTGATAGCTCCTATTTCATTCTTCATTTTGGTGGTTTGTATTTGCTCTGGTTTTATTTTCCCTTAATCTGGTTTGAGATTTCTCAATTTTATTGATTTTTTTTTCCAGAGAAATATTTCTTGGGCATTAAATTTTTCTAAATATCTCTTTTCTATTTATATTTATTTGTGCTTTTTAAATTAATTTTTCACCTCAACTTATTTTGGCTGTAGCTAAACTTATTTTTCTAGGTTCGAAAGTTTGAAGTTTAGATTACCAATTTTAGAAATTTTCTTTTTTAAATTATAATTATTTAGCATTATGGATTTCTCTTTTATCAGCTTATTATACTGCATCCCACAAATTTGACATACTGTATTTTCACTGTTGTTCAGATTAAAATATTTCATAATTGTCTTTGTGATTTCTTCTTTGCCCTGGGTTTAGAACCATGCTACTTAACTTATAAATATTTGTGGATTTTCCACATTTCTTTCTGTTATTAATATCCTGTGTAATTCTACTGTGGTCAGAGAACATTTTCTATATGATTTCAAATCTCTGAAATTCATCAATTCATTTTCTGGTTTAGTTATTTGAGCTACATTAGAGTATGTTCCCTATTTGCTTGAAAATACTGTGTTTGGCAATTATGGGATGTAGTGTTCTATAAACATCTGTTAGGTCAACGTGATTGATAGTATGATTCAAATCTTTTTTATTTTCCAACTGGTCTCTGTATGCTCATGTTTTTTTTTTTTTTTTTTTGGTCAATTTGTTCTGAGATAGGAGAGTTAGCATCTCCAAGCGTAAGTGCTGATTTGTCTATTTTTATTTTTTTACTTCTGTTAATTTTGCTTCATATTCTTTGAAGCTCTATTTTTAGGGGTGTACATATGTAGGATTGATTTTTATTTTTAAAGATTTATTTATTTACTTGATCCTTTTTAAACCCCTCCTTCCCCATTTACTGTTTTGTGTCCATTCGCTGGGCAATTCTCTGTGTCTATTTCATCTCTTCTCATCCTCCTCCTCCAGTCTTCACCAGGATTCGATCCTGGAGCCCTCCGATGCAGGAGAGAGGTGTTCTGCCACAAGCGCCACCTCGGTTCCTGGTTTTCAGAGCATCTCGTCTTGTCTCTCCCCTGCTTCTTGCTGGTCGAGGTTTCTTGGACCTGTCTGGCATTGAATAAAAAAGTTCCCCATTATGGACCTCATCTTTGTTAGGTTGGGGCCACACCACCAGGTGAAAATAGCTTTTCTTCACTTTGCTCCGTCGGGCATCATCTTATGCTCCTGTTTCCCTTGGGAGTCTCATTGGGAGAGAGCCAGTGATCAACGGCAGGTTTCAGATTGCTTAACCTGCTCAAAATATTATTGGGACTCTTTTCAATCCCACGATCCCCCCAAATAACTAGCGTGGTACAACAAAAGTCCTGTTGTTTATAAAAAGCTGCGTGCCTTCAAATTTATTGCTTAAACCCCTTAGAGCTCTTGAACTATAACATAGTTGGGGCAAACTTGAAGAATTCTGCATCCCTTTCTAACTTGAAATTATCTGAAATTGGTTTTCCATGCGAAAATGATGTTGATAGCGCCTAACCCACATACCCATCAAAGTTGATATCAGGATCAGCGAACATTATAAATACGAGAGTGCCTTGAGGATTAAAATGATTGTGCAAGTGTGATTTTTGCTCATTACTACATTATGGACATTCAGATAAAAATTTTGAATCTCCATCATTATGAGGCATTGCATAAAAGTATTACTGTGCTATTAAATCCAGATGAGTAAAGCAATCTTATTTGTAGAGAGACCCTTGATTTTATTAAGTGACAGAGTCTTGCCCTAAGTGACAAGTCTCAAAATCTGAGGTCACTCAGAACCTCTTATCCTAGCAGCTTCCCTGACCTCCAGGTTTGCTCTTGAGAGATTTTCCCTTGATGTATATTTTCACACAGCCTCCTATAAAAGCTCCATCCTGCAAGCCCTAGTTGGGTCTGCATTACATAACAATAACACTTTAGAGCAGCTTTGTTAAATTTTTGAACCGTTTTCTGAACTTTCCTGAGCTGGCTTGTTATCTGGGTGCTTTCTGTGACTTTACAGCCATCCCTGCTCATTCCAATCACTGGTCTTTGTTGCTAGGTCAGCTTGTGTCTGGTGGCCAATGGATCCACCAAGTATCCCCCACTCTGTTCTCATGAACTCCTGTTTGGGTCATCACACCAGCTGCTATCTCATCCTGTGGAGTACAAGGCCACCTTTACAAATACGTTCGCTCTTTAATCACCGCAAGTCTCTTAGGAAGAGATGCCGAGGCATCAAAAAGTTATCAAAGGAGGCACTGAAGGTCAAAAGACTTAAGAATGTGTAAGAAGCCCCAGTTCTGGAACTGTTGATGTCTGTAATATTTTCATTTATTTATTGTCTCAAAATGTATATAAATATTGGATTTTTTCTGATGGAACACCATTATATTACTACTCAAGTATATATGCATTG
>JAQZBX010037052.1:0-23942 GCA_029593785.1 Cabassous unicinctus | reverse complement strand
AAAGTAAAAAGGCAATCTACACAATTGGAGAAAATATTTGGCAACCATATATCTGGCAGAAACCTAATATCCAGCATATATAAAGAAATCTTAAACCTCAAAAATAAAAGACACAAACATCCCATTTTAAAAATGGGCAAGCAACCTGAAAAGACACTTCTCCAAGGAAGAAATACAAATGGCTAAAAAGCACATGAAACAATGCTCAACATCATTAGCTATTAGAGAAATGCAAGTGAAAACTGCAATGAGATACCATCTTACACACATTAGACTGGTGGGTATTAAAAAAGAGAGGACTATACATGTTGGAGAGGATGTGGAGGAATAGGAACCCTCATCCACTGCTAGTTGGAATGAAGAATGGTCCAGCCATTGTGGAGGATAGTTTGGTGGCTCCTCAAAAATCTAGCTATCAAACTTCCATGTGATCCAGCAATTCCACTGTTGGGTATTGAAAGCAAAAACAGGAACAGATATCTGCACATCAATGTTCATAGTGGAATTATTCACTAATGCCAAAAGTTGGAATCAACCCATGTGCCCATCAACAGATGAATGGATAAACAATATGTGGTACCTACATACAATGGTATATTACTCGGCTGTAAGAAGGAATACAGTGCTAACTCATGGGATAATATGGATAAATCATGAGGACCTTATGTTGAGTGAAGCAAACCAGGCATTGAAGGGTGAACAGTACATGACCTCACTGACATGAATTAAGCAAATTGAGCAGACTCAGAGAGCTGTTGTCTGGAATGTAGGTTTACAGGAAATAGAAAGGAAAAGAAGATTGTAAGCAACACCCATACAGACATAATCTATGGTAAGTTAAAAGTGTGTGGTTGTGTATTGAAGGGATATGACAGGAGGGTAGTGATATTATAGGGGTGGGTGGTGCAGGTTTGACACACGGTAGATGGGGGAGGGTGGGTTAGAAGGTCCAGAGAACTGGGGGAGGGTTGGGAGAGGGAACAGGTGATCACTGGGGGTTTGCAGGTATGTGTTTGAAAGTAAAAAGTTGGGAATGCTTTTATGGCAATATGGCAAAGAAGGATTACAGGTTTAGGGTGTTGGATGGGGGGCATTAATGACAGGGGGCACCTGGAGAAGGCTTCTAGGGAGTGTGTGTGATCATTTTGTCATAATGTGTTATATCAGTGAGTGGAGACCCACATAATGAGCAGGAAGGAGCTGGACTCCCATCCTCGGGAACACCAATTTCTTCAAAAATAGAGGTGAGAGTCTCTGAAGAGCGTGGGCAGTTCCTAATAGGGGAGGTCAAACCAGTGTGTTAAGACCTCAGTATTGTTGCGTGTAACTATGAATCTTGTCATCCATGGAGTGAAGCCAGGGAGTTGCTTTGTGCCCCAAGGGGAGGGGGAGGGAGAATAGATTAGATCAAACAGGGGTTATTTAGTGGGTATTTGAAGTGTTCTTCATGATCTTACAATGATGGGCAGAAGCCATGTTAAATATCATCAAAATTTATAAGAGTGTATGGTCTAAATTGTAAACCATAATGTAAACCATTGACCATGTTTTGTAGCTATGTTTCACTATCTGTATATCAGTTATAAGAAAGGTACTATCCAAATATAAAAAGGTATTAATATGGGGAGGAAGAAAAGGGGAGGATGTTGTATATATGAGAGTCCCCTGTATTGTGCATGTGATTTTACTGTGACCTAAAACCTCTTTGAAAAGAAAATGAAAAATAGTAAGACACTGGGGAAGAAATGTAAGAAAGTGCCACTGTACTGACAGGACACCAGATATTACAGTGATGAAAGGCAAAATGTCAAAAAATTATTTTAAATATTTTTCATTATTTTTTAATATCCCAATCTTTTAATTTTATTTTAGCTTTAGTTTTAAAATATATATATATATTTTATTTTATTTCTTATGTTTAATCTTATCATTATTATTTCATTTTCCTATTAATTGACTTGGATATTTTAATGGCTTCATTTCTGAAGAAGCTTTGTATCACAGAAGGATTACAACAGGGACAGGGGAGGATCATTGGTGTGGGGTGTCAGTGATGGGGGATACATGGGAGTAAGTTCACCTGATCATACATATAAGGTATATAAAAATGTTCAAATGTTCACAAGGCATTATCATAGTGGGTGGAGAGTCACACAATAACTGAGAATATTGAACTCCCATCCTGGAGAACTCTGCTACGTTCTCTAATGGACCAGCAACAGTCCCCCAAATGCAGGGACAATGACTGGCAAAGGAGGGTGATCCTGTTATGGGTCCTTAATATTGATAATTATACTTATGAACCTTTGCTCTTTAAACTGAAACTTATCCTATTGTTATGGGGTCCTTAGAAGTTGCCTCCTGAGAGCCTCCTTGTTGCTCAAATGTGACCTTACTCTAAGCCAAACTCAGCATATAAGTGCATTACCTTCCTCCTAGCATGAGACATGTCTCCAGGGATGAACATCCCTGGCACCAAGGGATTACTACCAAGCACCAACTAGAAATGCAACTGGAAAAAGACCTCAAATAAAAGGGGGAAAAGGTAAAGGCAAATGAGTTTATAAGGCTGAGAGACTTCAAAGTGAATCAGGAGTTCTTCCCAGAGGTAACGCTTATGCATATCTCAGCAGGATCTCATATACCGCCAAGGGGATACTACCCCAAACAGTGGGGCTCCTGAGGGCGATGGTCAGGGCAGATAGCTCCGGAGTTTGGTGCCTTGCCACTGGACCCTACTTTGGAATTTGAGCTCCTAAGAGTGACAGAGTTGGACTCAATTATATCTTCCCTACACATGGCTCATCTGTCCCTTCTATTTAAACCTATACTTGGTGCTGGAGTTTGTAGGTGTACATCCATGAGACTTGAGTCTTTGGGCTGTCCATGTGCCAGCTGGGCCTGAACCCTCAGTGGATTTGCAACACCTACTCTACAGCTCATTGAACTCACCCAGGACAACTAACAAGGAGATCATAATACACAATGACCATCCCAAGGAACAGAGTCTGCAACTGCAGGCAAGGTAGTCCCATCCATTTTCCCCATATGATATAAGTCCTCTCTCAATTAGAGGTGGAGTGGGCATCACCATCCCAGAATTCTCAGGATTGGAGAAAGAACTATGGACTAGAGTGGACTTGTTGATATTCCACTATAGACATACTATGGTTATAGCAATGGAAGAAATTACAATATTGATGTGGAACTAGTGGCCACTGGAGGCATGGAAAGGGAAAAACAGTTTTAATATGGGGGCTTTTTTGGGACTTGGGAATCTTCCTGAATGACATTGCATTGACAGATATAGGCCATTTTATATTATCACATAACATGCAGAACTGTGCAGGAGAGAATGTAGACTACAATGCTAACTGTGGTCCATGCTTAATGGCAAAGCCCCAGGAAGTGTTTATCAATTGCAATGAATGTGCCACACTAATGAAGGATGTTTATGTGGGGGATGGGGCCTATGGGAATCCCTATATTTTTTTGTGTAACATCTATGTAATCGAAGTATCTTTTAAAAAATAAAAAAAAATTATTATAAAAAAAGTGTTCAAACGTCCTTCAATCATCAGATGATAAATAGATTGAATGGAGTGATGGCATGCATCTATGAATGTCAAGCAAAATAAATGCAAAGAGATCTCCATCAAGACTTTTCATGATTAAACTGTACAGTGCCAAGGACAAAGTAGTATTTTGAGCATTTGGATCTAGCACAGGAGAAGTAGAGCCCAGTTCATAGAAATTGTCTGTTCCTGCAAGGATACACTCCTTGACTCCAGGGTCTACTGGCATCAGTTTTATTTGTCAACAACGTGTGAAATCTTTACCCAAGGAGTCTGCCCTATAGCCATCTTCAGTTTCTTTCATGTTAGTAGATAGAACAGTTCTTCTTAGCACTGTGTGCTTTAGAAGATGCAAGACAATTATGTCTAAATTCAGCCCATCTCTGCATGCTGTAACCCCCAGTGTCCATTCATTTCATGGGCCCATGTAGACACTTGAAGTGAGCACACAGGATATCTACTCATGTCTTTAAATCACCTTCCTCTCCTATAAGAAGTTTCTTTTGATGGGCGTTGATGTATCTGATTTTAATGAAAGCCTCAAGTTCCCATGTTGATTCCCACAGAGCAATGCCCCATGTGGGCATGTTTAAAATTATAAGATATTAGGTATGACTATAACAATACAAAAACATTTGGAAGTCTGAGAAGTAGAAATCCTTATTACATATAACTCTAAACAAGGGAAGGCTGCCCCAAAGGGTCACACAGGGCAGTAAGGAGAGGATAACCACAAGCTGGAGCCATGGGAAGCAGCTAAGTATAGCAGGCAAGCTAGGGTTAGCTAGGATTTAAGGGTTCTCTGTATTGGCTAATCTTAATAAATCTTTGGGGTCTGGGACCCAGGGGCTGAACTTAGTTATTTGGTAGCTTGTCCTGAGGAGATTAGGGTGGGTGCATAGAGGTGTCAGGGTATGAGAACCTGATAAGACAGGTTGTGGTGCTTGGCTTTAATTAGCTGTTCAAAAGGAGGAACTGATAGGACTCTATCCAGGGCCTCAAAACTGAGTCATGAAAGCATTTCAAGGAAACTATGTCACAAGTAACCCCTGATTCTTTACCTCAGTTTTGAGCTTGATTACTTGGGATATTTGAGTGGCCTAAATAGGAGACATCCAAAGAGTAGGTCATAAACTGGTCTAAATGGCATAGAAGATATTATGATAGTCAAAGGAAGAAACCAAGTTGAAACATGAGAAGTCCTTCAAGGATGGCTTATAGAAGAACCCCACAGGTGTTTGGCAATAACCAGGAGTAAAAAATCAGATATGGAAGGGGCTTCTATTAATATTTTGGTTGAATTATGGAGTGTGCTAATGTTATGGTTTGTGCTTTGTATGGTGATGCTTTCATGGTGCAGACTTTTAGTTAGAGTGGACTCTTGTCCAATACTATTAATCCACATACAACAAGTATTAACATTACAGAGACCTCTTTGATTATCTAATAATTAATTGAGAGCCAATATATTTTCAAAAGCCATTTTTGCAAGGGTTATCTGTCCTTGATTAAGCAGACCTAGTATTTGTTATCTTTTAGAAATATGAAACACTAGAGTTGTAGAATCCCTAATTAAATGTCAATTATTTGTAATAGCTGGGTTAGAGCAATGGCCCTGCATCCACTCCAGCAAGTGTAAAATGGATGGTAAAGACCAGTATTATAGGTATGACTGTGGGATTTTAATAATGTTTGGATGTGTTGGGGAAGAATGAGTAACATTTACATAACATGGAAGGCCAAAGGAGGCCAGAATACCTGTTTATGACAGGGGTAGTAGAAGAGCAAAGCTGTAAAGATTATCTCTTTTGTTTTTTGGGCCACAATTATGTTTCTAGGGCATTATCTTTATATTGGAAAATTGTGCTTCACCTTAGGTAATTGAGAATTACTAAAGAACAGGACTGAAGGAAGACAGTGACTTCTGTTCAGCACAGAGTGAGGGTGTGGTGTTGTCCATTAGGTCACTCATAGGTGTTACATATGGAAGAAACATGAGAACAATCACCAGTGACCATGAGGGGCAGACAACGCAAATACAGGGGAAGTGGCAATTTGGAAGTGGTTTTAATTTTCCAATATTTTCCATCTCTGTGCCATATATGAGCTGGATAAAGGTTTGGAAGTGGGCAATTACAAATCCAGCAGTTATTGTTAGTCAATACATAAGAGACTAGATCGGTTAAAGTATGTATAGATTGAACATCTGTGTAAATATCCAAGGGGCTGTGGTGTTGGGTTTGACTTTAATTTGCATGTAATATTTTGGAAATCTAGACGGGTAGGCATTGTTAGGGTAGGGGAGACAGGAGAGAATATGCATGATGAATTATAACAAAGGGAGAGGAAAAGAGATTGGAGGAGAACAACTAGCATTTTAGGAACCAAGCAGAATTCTCCTGTATTACCTAAGAGAAAACATAACATGGATACTTCAGTAAGGCTAACCTTTACATGAGAGGTGATATTAGTGGGAACCATAATCTTTGGGGCATTGCAGTTATTGGGCTGGGTCCCACAAGTAGTTAACATGGTAAAAATTATTATTACAATCATGATGGGCATACATTAAATTACAATTTTACAAGTATCACCAAGGAAACCTGGTCACAGGGCAAGCAAACTGCACTGTCTAGAAAAATCACTCACTCTTGTGGGCCTCATGATTTAAAGAAGGACCTGACACTGTGATTTGTCCCTGAAAAATTGAGGGTGTCTGGGGACTTTCATGGGTGGTGAGAGTTTCCCAGCTCAGGTGCAGTTGAGACTCCTGACAATTGTTTCGGGTGCAGGGGTGAGTGATCTCCAACTGTGAACTCTTGAGCTGGGAAACTGTTATCTGAGGTGATTTCATTTTTAGTAGTGAGCTTCTGAGTTGGGGTGATGTCATCTGGGATTGGGTCAGGGGTATCCTTCCCATACGGAGAACTTCTTGGATTGAAGAGGGTCATGTTTTTGTAGGTCTATGACATTAAAATAAAGCTAATCTGCACGTACAATTTGAAGGCAACACTAGGTCAATAGACTGACTTGCAAATATCTTTTAAATCAAGGGGCTTTGTGAGTGCACTGCTAGCAAGGATGATACTTCTGTAATTTGACCAAACTGCCAGGACCTGATTAGCACAATTAAAGCCCAATTAATGGTAGTTGAATCTAAAAGCTCCCAAGAGTCCCAGGTTTTGCTCAGATAGGTGATGATAGGGATTCTGTTACAAATAGGCTTTAAATCATATGGCCTGATTTGGGTGCATGTTGCTAATAAAATATGAGATTGTTTGAGTAATTAATATTTGTAACTGAGGTGGAAACTCAAGCATTAGCCTGTAGTGAGCTCCTCCAATTTATCTAATTACTATGGATCATTTGCCTTAGCTTGTTGGCTTAGTTGGTGATAAACAAGTAAGCTAGACCTTTGGCTGCAAGGCTTGTATCAGCCAAATTTAATCATATGTGGACCTCAGCATCTGCCATGCTTGGTCAAAACAATAACTTATTTGGTGGTTTTGAGCCACTGGATTGTAAAACACTGAAAGCAATTTTACCAATACAACAAAACTAAGAGTCAACAGAATGGCGTGCATGTGCACCCAATAGAATTTTCTTGATTTTTGCTCTTCCTCCCAACCCTAGTATGAATTTTTACCAAGGAGGGGCTGTCTTGTTTCATCACCGTGGGAGAGGAGTTTTGCTCACTCATTATTTTCTAATGTGATTATCATTTACCAAGTGCAGTTGCTTATTCTCCTTCTTGTTGTTACATACTGCAAAGGAAATGGCCCTGGATAAATAATTTCAATTTACTAAAGGAAATTGGTGGGGGAAGATTAATCATCCATCTCTTATATCCTGGAACATTTCTAGGTGGTGGAAATTTAAGCTTAAATGGGTCCCATATCAAATGGTCCCATAATAGATGCTGGGACTGTATGGTATTCTATCATTAATGGGTCCCAGGAGAGTATCTGCCCCCAATCTAGCCTCCAATTCTTATGAGTAGGGGGAAGAATAGAAAATCCATTTTCATGAGGAGAGATATTATTGAAGGAGAGCATATATACAGAATCTTCATAAACATGATCGTGAGTCATGCTCTCTTTAGTTTTTTAAATATATTTTAATTTATTTTTGAAAGATACTTAGATTACATAAAATGTTACATAAAAAATATAAGGGATTCCCATATGCTCCACTCTCCACACCTCCCACTTTTCCCCACATTAGCAACTTGTTTCATCAGTGTGGTACCTTCATTGCAATTGATGAACACATTTTGGAGCATTGCCACTAAACATGGATTATAGTTTACATTGTAGTTTACACTCTATCCCACTCAATTCTGTAGGTTATGGCAAGATATATAATGACCTGAATCATTGCAATGTCACTCTGGTCAATTCCAAGTACTGAAAATGCCCACATATTGTGCCTCTTTTTCCCTCTCCCTGACTACATCACCTTCAGTGGCCACTGACTCCACATCAATGATATAATTTCTTCCATTACTAGAATCACAATAACTGTATAGTAGAATACCAGTAAGTTTACTCTAGTCCATATTTTATTCCCCAATCCTGAGGATTCTGGGATGGTGCTGCCCACTCCACCTTTAATTGAGAGGGTGCTTCAATCCCATATGGCAGATGGATGGGTCTCTCTTGTTTGCAGTTTTAGGTTTCCCCAGTCACTTGTTGTGGTGGTTGTCCATCTTTACCTCCTTTTTGTCCTGAATAAGTCCAATGAACTGGAGAGTAGGTGTAGCAACTCCACTGAGGCTCAGGGTCCAGCTGGCACATGGACAGCCCAGAGATTAAAGTCTCTTGGATGTACATCTATGAACTCCAGCACCAGCAATGGGTCCAAATAAAACGGACAGAAGAGACATGTGTAGAGAAGTCACATCTGAGTCCAACTCTGTCACACACAGGAGCACAAACTGCAATGTACGACCCACTGGTAAGGCACCAAACTCTGAAGCTATCTGCCATGACCTTATCTGGGTGTCTCCAGAGCACTCAGCAGCCCCACTACTTGGGGTAGTATCTACCTTAGCCATCCATGAGATTCTTCTGAGATGCACATAAGCATTACCTCTCTGATGACCTCCTGACTCACTTTGAAGACTCTTAGCAATATACACTCATTTGTCTTTACCTTTCCCCCCTATTATTCAAGGTCTTTTTCCAGTTGTATCACCAGCCAGTGCTTGGTAGTAACCCCTCAGTGCCTGAGAGACATGTCCTTCACCGGGGGGTAGGTAATGTATTTAAATGCTGTTTGGCTTAGAGAAACTCCCCATTTGAGCAACAAGGAGGCTACCAAGAAGTAACTCTTAGGCACTCTGCAACACTAGACTAAGTTGCAAATTCAAGAGCAAAAGGTTCATAAGCATAGTCATCAATATCAAGGGTCCTTCAGTTGACCATCTTTCTTCACTATTAATTGTCCCTGTACTTGGGGCAATTGTTGCTGTTCCATTAGAGAATGTGGCAGAGATCCCCAGGATGGGAATTCAATAATATTTCAGTTGTTGTGTGATTCTCTACACACTGTGGCAATGCCCCATGAACATTTGAACATATTTATATACCTTATATGCATGTCCATGTGAACTTCCTTCCATGTATCACCCATCATTGACACCCCACTCCACTGATCCTCCCTTGCTATAGTTGTAAACCTTCTGTGATCCAAAACTTCTTCAAAAATGATCATGCTCCCTTTAAATACAGAAAAGGGCAATGCGAAGACTTGCAAAAACTAGTATGTCATGTAAGTCTTCCCCAAGGTCTGGAACTAAGAGAAATTAGAGCTTCGACAAAAGTGAAACCTAAGCAACAAGAATCAATGTTAGAGGGGTGATGCCACCAGCACAGTGAGAAGACATCACCTGAAAAATTTAAACAGATATTCAGCAAATTTAAGGACAAATTTCACTTGCTTAGAACTCTGTAGGATGGTAGTGATTGGAGAAAGACTCCACAAATGTAGGATTGAAGGTAGAGAAAAATATAAAATAGGGATCTTCCATCCTGGACCACCTGGCCCTCTTCCCTTTACTCTCACTGCAACCCAAACAAACCTTGGAAGTTTTCTAGAGGCAGCAAGCAGCCCAGGTCCTCTCACAGGGAAACAGACTTTAGGCTAGGAATTCACAGCAGTGAGTTAGAACCCCATGCATATCCAGGCCCAAAGAGTGAAGTCCACAGAGATTCAGGGCAAAAAATAGCTGCTGAGGAATGCAGTAAACAAAAGAGCCTCTGGATGGGGGCAGAGAGAAACTGAGGCAGAATGGTGGTGGCCAAGGCTGCACTCACTCAAACCAGTTCCTCTTGGTGGGACTCCCTAAATGCAAAACACACTTTTCTGGAGGGGCTCACATTTCTGGATAGACCCCAACTGTCTCCCTATGGCAGGATAACATAACAGGAAAGAAACATAGGACAAAGAAGCCTTAGAAAGAATAAAAGAGGGTGGGTTAAACTGAATTGCTATAAGACTGGAGGGTCCCAGAACTGAAAAGGGTAAGGAAAATTGGGCATGGAGTGAGGGAAAGAATTTAAATAAATCATAGTTGCTGAGGAGAAAATTCTGCACAAAATCCAACAGAACAGATCAAGATTGCCTTTAGAAGGAATAGAGGAAAGGAACTGACAAGTTATGACAGGTTGTTCTCAGGTTTCAGATTCTGGGTGAATGAGCACTTAAAATACACCAAAATTTAGCTTAGATACCATTTGGGGATGTAGGGTTTAGCATTAGGGACTGCACCTGGGGCTGATTTAATTTATTTAATAATTTCCTTCACTGTGATCTGGCTCTCAGCCATTGAGAGCTGTGATAAAAATTGAAGGTGTTGAGCACCACTTTCAGTTACTGTCTAAGGTCTTGGAGTATAACTTGCAGATTGTTTCATGTTATGAAGTTGTTAGTTTTTGCTTGATCATCATTTTAATGTCACCCCAGACATAAAGAAATCATTTGCTATGTCACAAATAGCTGGGAACACACGTTCAAAACTCTTGAGAGAAAATAGTGCACCAGGGAGAGTATAATGAGTACTATGAGTGATAACTGTCCAAATGTCCACCTTATAGTATACATATATGCTCCTAAGCCCAAGCCAGATGATACAAACCACCTGAAATCATAGTGATGAATCAGGACCCTGAGAAAGGCCTTAAATTTTTAAGCCATGTGGCTTGCTTAATTATTTCATGCAATTGTGCCTCAACTTCCCCAGAACAATAGGTGGTGTTCACAAGACAAAAATGTGTCCTTGTTCAGTTAAATAATCAAGTACAGAAGTGTTATTGTCTAAAACAAATTAAGCTAATAAATCTAGTGTCTTACTGTGTAGCTCTAGCTCTTGCAGTTACTTCAGTAATTTCTCCTATTTTGATTGATCAATTTCTAATTACGTTTTCATTTGTGTTAACTGCAAGCCAAGGTAGCAGAAATCATCCAAAACAGGTGAACCCAGAATCACTAACTCCTTGGCTAATTCCAAACCTGATAATGTAGACTGAAGGAAGTAGTCCAGTGAGAAGTTTCAGACTGAATTTAAATTCCTAAGGTGCAATGAGGAGACCAAGTGCACATTTACCAGCTTTAAAGGCAATTTGCTGCCCAGGCCAATATAGTATCAAAACCTCCACAATGAAAATATAGCCTGGTTGAGCAATGTAACTTCAGCCAAGATGATGTTTATAAATCCATTACTAGGAGTAATATTATTTATCCTTATTATCTAAGAGTTTAATTGACAGAACAAATGAGGAGCTGGCCAAAATTTTCTTATATTGTGAATCTTTTGCATAAACAAGGTCTTAAATGTGAAAGTGGATATGCAATGTGACGGTAACTTGTAGTTCAAGGAGCCATGTGTAATTTTATAGTGAAGTCTCTGAGCTCTTCTATTATATCTGTACAATTCTCTAGACCAGTTGTGATCATAGTGAGATCACAGTTTCAAGAAAGCTTAAAGCAAAATAAAGAGGACCTTGGGTCTTGTACATATATATTTGTATGAAAAAATGGTGCAGTTTGATCCAAAGAGACTGAAATATTTGGGATGAGAAAGAAATTTGTTATGGATAGAAAAATGGGGTCCATTGCAATGTGTATAGATAAGAGTTTGTGGTAACAAATCCAACAGTCTCTGAGGTTACCTATCTTTGGAATGTCCTTGAAGTGGACAGTGATGGTGTTTTTCCAGGCCAGTGCAAGGACAAAGCATGGGGATATATGAAGGATTTTATGCTTTATAAGTATTAGTAATGAAAAGTCTGTTGATAACTTGATCTGTCAATTTGGAAATAAGTAGTCTGCCTTGTGACATTGTCTATTTTACTTATTGGCTAGTTTGATATTAAAGAGTCCAAAGTTAGAATAAGACCAGGAGTGTGACAGAGCCTTTTAAGGTTGAGTGATGTCTACCCATGGTTCAAGACCCTGTAATTACATTACAGTGTCAGATGTTAGGAGTATTTGGCAGGGTTCATTTTAATTAGGACCTATGGCTGTCTTTTGTCTGTGTCATTTTCAGTAGACCCATTATCCAATGTCAGCTTATGATTAATAGGGTGTATGTCATGTGGGTCAGGAAAGGTTTCCTTTACATATTGAAGTTAATTTTTGGCATAATGCATTAAGGATTTGCAAATTGGGTCCTGTCATAGTGCAACAATAAGTTATCATTTCTCAATTTTATTCCTAGAGATAGGCTTGCCAGTAACAATTTCATATGGGGATAGTTTGTGTTTTCCAAAGAGAATGCTATGAATAAAGATCAGCACCAGCTGTAAAATTTTGGGCAAGGGAAGGCCAGGATCTTCAGTTAATTTCAACAGTTTTATTTTAAGTTTATAATATCAGCTATTTTAATGATGGCTGTTTTTGCATGAAAATATGCAAGTGCTTTTTTTTTATTGTGGGTAAAAATAAAATTTTTCACAATACAAACCAATATTTGTAAAATGATATATAAATATATATGCATATATGTGCATTTGCTTACATAAATGTTATTTTTAATATATATTTTAAAAGAAGCTTAGATTACACAAATGTGACACAAAAACCACAGGGATTCCCATATTCCCCACATCCCACAACATCCCACATAAACATCTTTCATTAGTGTGGCAAATCACCTGCAATGGATATACACATCCTGGGGCTTTGCCATTAATAATAGACCACAGTTCACATCGTAGACCACACTCTCTCCCACACAGTTCTTCATGGTATATGCTGATGTAAAATGGCCTATATACATTGCTGCAACGTCACTCAGGGCAACCCCTATGTCCTGAAAAAGGCCCTGTATTACAACTGCCCTTCTGCTCCCTGCCCCAAAAGCATCTAGTGGCCACTGCTTCCACCTCACTGTTATAATTTCTTCCATTGCTTGAATCACAATATGTCTACAACAGAATACCATTAAGTCCACTCCAGTCCATAGTTCTTCCCCCAATCCTGAGGGAACTGGAATGGTGATGTCCTCTCCACCTCCAAGTGAGAGTGGGCTTATATCCCATGAATATGGTGGATGGGATTATCCTGCCTTCAGCTGCAGGCTCTATCCCTTCCCTGGGATGGCCATAGTCCATCATTGTCTCCTCACCAGGTGACCTGGGTGAGTCCATTGAGCTGTAGAGTAGGAGTTGCAGCTCCACCTAGATTCCAGGTACAGCTGGCACATTGGCAGGCCAGAGGCTCCAGTCTCCAGAAATATACCTACAAACTCTACCCTCACATATAGGTTTGAATAGAAGGGACTGATGGATCATAAGCAGAGAGGACTTATTTGAATCCAGCTCTGTCACTCTCAGGAGCACAGATTCCAAAGTAGAGCCCACTGATAAGGCATCAATCTCTGGGGCTATCCCCCTTTATATAGGACCTGGGTGTCTCCAGAGTCCTCAGGAGCCCCTCTGTGTGGGATGATATCCACTTTGGTGTTCTTAGAGAACCTACTGAGGTGTGCATAAGCGTTACCTCTGGGATGACCTCCTGACTGTCTTTGAAGTCTCTTAGGCACATGAACTCATTTGTCTTTACCTTTTCCCCCTTTTATTCAAAGTCTTTTTCCAGTCATGTTGCCAGTTGGTACTTGGTATTAATCCCTCGTTGCCAGGGAGGCTCATCCCCGGGAATCATATCCCACATTGGGTGGAAGGTAATGCATTCATATGCTGAGTTTGGCTTTGAGACAGTCCACATTTGAGCAACAAGGAGGCTCTCAGGTGACAATCATTAGGCACCCCATAACAGTAGGCCAAGTTTCAATTACAAGAGCAAAGACTCATAAGGCTAGTCATCAATAACAAGAACCCATCAGTGGACCATCCTCCTTTGCCAGATACTGCCCCTGCACTCAGGGGACTGTTGCTGCTCTCTTAGAGAATGTGGCAGAGTTCTCTAGGCTGGGAATTCAGTATTCCCTCATTTATTCAGTGATTGTCTACCCACCATGACCATGTCCCATCCCTTGATCATTTGAACAATTTTAGACATCTTTCCTGTATATTCAGATGAACTTACTCCCATGAATCCTCCATCTCAGACACCCCCCACAAATGGCACTCTGCAGCCCCCATTGTAACCCTTCTGTGATCTAAATCTTCCTTGAAGATGAAGCCCATATAATAACCAACTACAATTAATAGGAAAATGAAATAATAATGATAAGCTTAAATGCAAGAGATAAAATACAAGGAAACTCAGACAAAAAAAACTAAAAATAAAATATAATTAATGGATTGGGACTGTCAAAAAAATGAGAAAAAAAACAAAAACAATTATTATTTTTTTATATTTTTTCCTTTTATCACTGCATTATTGGATGTCCAGTGTGTACCATGACATCTTCCCCCTCTCATTCCCCAGTGTCTCCCAAATTTTCATTTAATTTTCAAAGAAGTTTTACATCACAGCAAATTCACACACGGAATACTAGAGTGTCCCACATACCCAACCTCCCTCCCCCTTCCCCACCCCATATTAAAACCTTTTTTGTGTGTGTGGATGGTAGCATTGTTATAACTGTTATACAGATAGTGAAACATAGCTACTAAACATTGTCAATGGTTTACAGTATAGTTGACAATTTAAATGGTACAGTTTAAAAAATTTTTAAGATATTTACCATGTCCTGTGTCCATTACTGTAAGGTAATGAAAAACATTTCCCATTTGATCTTTTCTGTCCCTTCCTCCCCATTCCCCTCGGACATATGACACAACCCTGTTTTGACTCATGGGATGACAAGATTCATAGTTACATGCCCTGGGTTTTCTGACCTGCCTTTCCTAACCTACCCACCTGTTAACCCTGCACCATCAAACCCAGTTATATCACTACCCCCCTGTCCTATCCTTCAACATGCAACTATACTCTATCACTTTACCATAGAATATGTCCGTATGGGTGATGGCTCACAAGGCACTCTTCTCTTTCTCTCCCTTGTTAACCTGTCTTTCAGACAATGGTTCTCAGAGACTGCTCACTTTCCTCAATTCAAATCAGTGAGATCATATACTGTTCATCCTTCAATGCCTGGCTTGCTTCAGTTAATTTCAACTATTTTATTTTAAGTATATAATATCAGCTATTTTAATGATGGCTGTTTTTGCATGAAAATATGCAAGTGCTTTTTAAAAAATATTCAGGCTCAGTCCTTTTTGTGTGAGCTTCTATCTTAATGATGACAACAATTAATGATGGGAGTAAAATGGCAGAAAGGCGATAATTTTACATGCCACCATTTTCAATTGGCATACCAGAAGAGGTGAAGTACCCTCTTTGCTTCCACAGTTTGCTGAAATCATGAATTACACCAGAAGCACACCTGTTATCATTACAGATGTTAACAGAATTTCCTTTAGATAGAAAGCAGGCTTGAGTTAGAGCATATATGCCATCCTTTACGGCAGTAGAAAAATGTGGAAGGCCCCCACATTCCATCAGGTCATAGTGTGTTGTAACCACATAGCCTGCTTGGAATTTACCACAGGAATTTTTAGCTCAAGAAGTATCAACAAATAGGATGCCATCTGGATTGATCATTAGCACATGTATGGAGTCATTAATTTTGAAGTTACCAGCTTGCAGTCATGGGGTATCCCCTCACTGGATAAAAGTAACAGAGTAGCAGGGTAAAGAACATTGCTGAACTTTAGGTGAAGATTAGGAGGTGAAATAGAAGGATCTCATAAGAAGTCAGTATTTTGGAAGAAAAATATTGGGTCTGCTCAGATTTACATTTGCTGAGACTTTAATTTGGCAGCTTCTACTGTAGCTTTAAAACAATGCAACTGCATCAAGGTGAGGGCTGTAATAAGCAAGAGATTTGGAATTTTCTCTGTGCTCTTGAGTTAACATTCCTATGACTTTGTTGTATAACCATTGACTCCAATTATTTACTGTTAACAAGGAGGGCAGACCCTGATAGAAACTATGCAAATAATTATATAACCACAAATATAAGAATATTCAGTAAGATTCTTCAAATTCTGAGGTGGTCAGGAAGGAAGAGAAAGATGAATTATGAATTATATATAGCTTAATTTATTAGGGCATCTCTTCTATCTAGAAAATAGAACAATAAAATATTAACAATAATCTGAACAAAACTATAATCTTGCTTTTTCAGTTCATTTAGCCCAAGGTAATTAATTCTAGTTTCATTAGCTCTTCCGTTAGCAATTTTATGAATCTATCAGCTTCTTGACTAGAATTCTGGAGATCTTGACTCAGCCCAATGGTTTACTCTGAAAGTTATTTAAACAATGCCATTAGAAGCTGGTATTTCAAAGAACTTCACATAGTCCTTTCCATAGGTTTCTGAGATAGTCCTTTTTGTTGAAGATGAAACACACTGGTCTGTGGCTGACTGCAAGCATTTTCAGGGAAGCATCAAAATAAAAACTATCTGTAGATGACAAAAAAACACATAAAATATCTGTAGATGACAAAACACATAAAATGTTCATAGTTTATTGCTGTTTTACAAAGATGAACAATCAAATTAAGTTCACGAAACATTATTTTAAGAACAGCTGAACTTATGACCAATAGTACTATTGTTGTCTAGTATCAGGCATTTTAGTACTTTGATGACTCATGGAGAGTGAGGATATTGACAAATCTCTAAGAAATTTATATAATTTCTGAAATGTTTATATCAATAGCATGTTATCATATAAATTTAACCATGAGAATGTTACAAAATCATAAACTGATAACACTTCCCATGCAACTGATAACATATCAAATAAAACTAATTAGCTTTAACATTTTTCTCTTTACAAGGTGAAATTTAAAATCTTTTGTGATTTTCCAAGAGCCCTCTGGAAAATCCCAGTGAGAGTTTGAGATCAAGAAGACATCATTTATGGTTCAATTTTTGGAAGGAAACTGTAAAAGTTGTCAGATTTTAAGTATTTTGTTAAATAGGATCATGGGAAACTGTGAAACAATAATTAATTCTCTACTTAATGAAAGTGACAATAAAATATTTTAATAGTAAAGAGAGGCACAGGTGCACAGTGCCATATGGTGCCTGTCCCACCCGCTGCCGTCGGTGGAGTCCCTTCCTTTCCGGCCAGAAGAGCAATGTGGCCCCAGGGGCCTCCTCGGGTCCTCACAGCATGTGGCCAGTGGCCTGCCCAAAGGAGGTGTCCCCCAACAGCCCGCCCAGTGTCACCCATTGACTCCCTGCCACGCCCAGGCACCGCTACAAGCGGGGAGAGGTCACAGCATCACTCAATCCAGCAGCCCAATTTGGTGTGTGCTGTGGTCTGGCAGAGAAGTGAGGGGCGGTCACGATCTAGGGTGTGGCCATGCACGGCCTCATCGGTGAGCTGCGACAGCAAGCCAAGGGTCCCGAGCTCCCAGGTTTGGAGCACGGCCAAGGCTATGAACACAGGGCCCGGAGCCCAGAGGAGCAAAGAAAGCAGAGAGAGCGACGCCAGAGGCGATGAGGCCTAGTGAGCGTGAGGCGCTGTGTTGGGGCAGCGCGGACAAAGACATG
Organism: Cabassous unicinctus; assembly: GCA_029593785.1. Lineage (NCBI taxonomy): Eukaryota > Metazoa > Chordata > Mammalia > Cingulata > Chlamyphoridae > Cabassous > Cabassous unicinctus. The sequence continues at coordinate 6,329 of JAQZBX010037052.1, read as the reverse complement.
GGAGGCCGTGGTTGGCGTTGTGGCTTCATAGGACCGTGGGCAGGGCATTGGTGAAGGGCCGGGCATGGCAGGGGCAATGTGCTGGTCGGAGACCCTGCTAGCGGGTTCATACTTCCCAGGCAGTGCAGCATTGATGGTATATTGGTGACCATAGCTGCCTTCCAAGCAGTTGACTAGGGTTCGATTCCTGGCCAATGCAACGGGCTACCCTTTTACATGTGTTCCTGCCATCCAGCGGGACAGAAGCTTCAGCAGAAGCTGAAGCTGAGTGGGTGGGTAGGTGGGAAAGAGGCAAGCAGTGTTTTGAGGGTGCTGCAAGCAGAAAGAAAGGCAGGAACTATCACATCAATGGCTCGCGGCATCCGTGACCCACGTCTTAGTCTCTGGGCGCACAGGCTTCCGGTTCATTTCTGGAGCCAGACCCGTGGCTGGCATGAGTGGTGCGATGCGAGGGACTACGGGGCCTGGCAGGTGGACTGTGTTCTGAGTGAAGATGCCCTCACCTTACTCCCATGGGTGCCTCCCCCCACCACCCTGCAGCACCACCACCACCACCACTCCCCATCCCATCCCCCAACGCCCAGGGGTGAAGAGGTGGTGCCACACAGGCGAGATTTGGCCCCACGGAAGACATGTGACTGCCAAGTGCAAACACATAGACTGACCCGAGCGAGGATGCTGGGCTGTGCTGATAGTCAGGGGAAGTGAAAGGCTGCCCTGGCTACTCCACTTGGTGGCTGAGGGAGATGAGGTTTGAGGACAGGGTTAGGAATCTAAGGAAGAACCGGAGGAGCTGAAAGTGAAAAGAATTGGATTGTTACTGGTGACTGTTGGCAGCAGGTGGTGACGTAGGTGTGGTGCCGCTGCTTGGATTGCGGGGCAAGGCAGCGAGCTAGTGTGGGTGCTGGCTAAAAGTGAGGCCGGCCTTGGTTGTGCTGAGACAGCCGGTGGGCAGGGGAGAAGAACGGATTCACTGACCGGAAGTCGACCCCGGGCTGTGGCCTAATCGTAACCACTAGACCACCAGGGAGCTTCGGGCCATGCACCCAGCCAATGCCTCCTGGACTCAGCTCAGCACCTACACTCCAGCCCAGGGTACTCTCTTGGTGCCAGGCCCCTGCTTCCTCCAGGCTTCTGCTTGCAATGGCCTTCTGCTCACCCTATCTAGCAGGGCACAGCTAGCTCACAGTAGGTGGCAGTGTGGCTGGTGGGTCAGGCAGTGGCTGTGGAGGGAGGTCAGGACGATGAGTCGCCATGCCTGGGGTAGATGCGTGGGCCCTAGTGGGCCCTGGTACAGTGGCTGGGAGATGGGTCGTCTCTGAGGATAGATGGGGTGGCCAGGTCGGGTGAATGTGCTTTGTCAGAGCAAGGTGTCTCAGAGAAGGGGTGGTAGCATGTGGGAACCTGGAGGGTGCGGGGACTTACAAGCAGGGGGAAAGGACTCCGGTGATTGTTAGATCAAGGACCCTGTCATCAGACAGGATCCCCATCAGGAGAGCTAGAGATGGTGCATTGGAAGGCCCTTAGGTCAAGGAGTGTGAGTTGGGAAGCAGGCAGTGGGGTTCTAGATGCACAGTGAGAGTACAAGCAAGAAAGCTTGAGAGTGAGAGATGAGAGGGAGAAGGGGAAGGGGGGAAGGGGAAGGGGGAAGGGAAGGGAAGAGGAAGGAAGGTATTGTGTCATGTTTGGGCAAGGTCTAAAAGAGGTCGTGTATTGCACTGGCCCAGAGGCTTAATGATCACTTCACTGGCCAGACCAGAGGTGAAGACTGATGAGAGTGTTTGGGGCTGCTGCCAGGCTGGGCTGGAAGAATAAAAAAAAGAAAAAGAAAAAAGTGAAGAGAGGTCTGTTCACATCTATTGTTTAGAGAACTCAACAGAACCCCAAATTTGGAAAACATGGTGAGGTCGACTAGTTTCTGGGACTGGAGCTTTGTCTCTTTGCAAAGTTCTGCCCTGTTCGGTTTCTTCTTCTCAATGTGAATATAATCTCTGTTTTTGTTTACCCTTTTAAAACAGCCAATAAAGCACAGAAGGACTATATCACAGGGGTTGCTCCCTGATTACACACACACAAAATGAAACTAGTGAATGCTTAATTCTGTGGGACACTCATTGTTCATCTTGACTGGATTTACCAGGTAATTTCAAAATTATAACCCTCTGATGATATTGGATATGTAAGCCTATTGTAAAGAGTAATTATGAAGACTCATTCATTCCATTCTTCCTTCATAAATCCTTTTGATTGCATTATGTGGTCTAAGAAATATACTATGTTCAGGAGATTCATTGGGGATCCTAACATACTGGTTCACTATAGATAAAAGAAGAGAATTACCTGAAATAAATTTGGAAATACAAATAAATAGAAGATTAATAAATATGAACATTTTCAACATTACTAATGTGACAAAAAGAAAATGGGATATGCATGAAAAAGAAATATGAGGATAAACAATAAAATTTAGAAATACTAATGTTTGTATTCATATATATATATACATTAAAATGTACATTTATATTCTAGAGAAAGTTGGATTTCTTTGAATAAAATCTCATGCAATGTCTGTGCTTGACATTATCTGTGTATTATTTATTGAGGTGAAATTCATATGACATAAATTTAACCATTTTAAAACTACAGTTAGTGGTATTTAGTACATCCACAATGTTGTACATCAGCTTTATCTAATTCAAAATATTTTTATCTCCTCCAAAGTAGACCTCTTACCTGCAAAAGGAGTTACTTCACATTTCTCACTACCCTAAATCCCTGTCAACTAACCTTCTTTCTGTCTTTATGGATTTACCTATTCTGGATATTGTATATAAATGAATCTTTTATAATGTGAACTTTTGTATGTGGCTTCTTTTACTTAGCATGTTTTCAAGATTTTTCTGTTATAGGCTGTCCCATTGCTTGATTCCGTTTTATTGCTGAACCAAATTCCAATCTATGGGTAAAATATATTTTGGTTATCACTCATTAGGTGATAGATATTTGGTTTGTTGCCAACTGTTTGTAATATTAAATTATGCTAATATGAATATTTGTGCATAATAACTTGAATATTTCTCTTCAATTTTTGAAGTTATATATCAAGGTAGAGAATTTCTGGATCATCATATAATTCTGTGTATAACTTATTGAGGAATTGCCCAAATATTTTCCACAGTGGTTGCACCATTGTACATACCCATGAGCAATGTACAAGGATTCCAATTTCTCCACATCCTCAGCAACAGTTATTTTAGAGTTTCAAAAATAGTACAACACTTCTGGGAGTGTGAAGTGGTGTCTCTTTTGTGGTGTTGATTTATATATCTCTAAACATCAAAGATGTTGACCAATACTCCATGTGGTTGTTGGTAAACTGAATATACTCCTTAAAGAAATGCCTATTTAAATACTTTGCCCATTTTTAGATTATTTGACTTTTGTCTCTTATATTTAGCTCTAAATATTTTAAGGCAAGTATCAAAATTCATGCTTTGCATGTGCATATACAGTTGATCTGCAGCCATTTTGTGAAGACACATTTCTTTCCTAAGTACAAGACTTTGTTGCCATGTATGATGAAAATTAATTGTATGGATTTACTTATGGAGTATCAATTCTACTTCATTGTTTTATTGTTGTAATTTTTTTCATTATTTTATATATTTACCTTTATGCCAGTGTCACACTATTTTAATTGCTGTACATTTGTATTATATTTTGAAATAGAGAATTAGTTTTCCCCCTGTTATTTTCTTCTTTATCAATATAATTTAAACTATTCAGGTTCTCTTATAATTCAAAGATTATAAGGTTCAACTTTTACATTTCTTTTTAAAAGATGGCCTTAGGTGTTTGGAAGGCATATCACTGTATCTCTAAATCAATTGGAAAGTATTGCCACCTTAGCTATATTGAATCTCCCTTTATATTAAATGGGATGTCTTTCCATTTATTTAGGTCCTCTTTAACTTCTTTCAGCAACATTTTCTTCATACATATCATACATATCTTCCATAGCTTGGTTAAATTTATTCCTAGTAACTTTATAGTTTTTGATAAAACTGTAAATTAATTTTTCTTAATTTTTTTTTTGGAGTCTCACAATTTCTATGCATACATACTACTGATTTATGCATGGTGATCTTTTACCCTGAAGGTTTATTGCATTTATTTATTAGCTCTAATATTCAGGGTGTGTGTGTGCAAGAGTGATGGGGGGGGTGTGGATTCAATAGGGTTTTCTATATATAAGATCATATCATCTCAGAATAGAGATAATTTTCATTCTTCTTTTCCAATTTGCATGCCTTTTATTTACTTTTATAGCCAAATTGCTCTTGCAAGAATATCAGTACAATGTTTAATAGCAGAAAGTGATAGTAAGCATCCTTCAATTCCTACGTTGTTGATTGTTTTTATTATGAAACGATGGGTTTCGTCAAATGCTTTTTTCTGCATCATATTCGATGACCTTGTTTTTTTCAGTCTACTAATGTAGGGTATTACATTGGTTGAGTTCTATATGTTGACAAATCCCTTGAATTCTTAAGTCATATTTCTGTTTATGACAGTACCATTATTTGTTCATGAAATGTATGTAATTATTAATATTTTAAAGTTGAATTTATACTACACACAAACATTCACATACATAAATAATGAAATGTAGGGATGTTGGAGTTATGGTGATTAATATAGGGCAAGATTTCAGCTACTACCTCACTAAAATATCAGATTGTTCAAATAGGTTTTCTTCCAAATCCCTTCATTCTTTATCAGCTGAGCCTCTTAATCCTATGAGGATTGTGGGAAATGACAATGACATAAATATGCATATACTTCTGATATTTTTTGAAGCAGGGGATTTTCATGACTATAATTGCATAATTGAAGACATTGATCTCTTCCAACTGATCAATACCATGATTTGATTAATCCCATAATAAAATGTTCTTGTATTTTATTGCAAATCCTTTGATATGCAAATCCTTTGGGGGAGAAATCCAGAAATCAGTGTTGAGGGAGTTACATAGCTAGACACCACCTGGAAGAACCAAAATGATTTAGGACAAGTGTATCCAGAAGGTCAGGTTCACAGTAGATCAGAAATGGAGTGGCAGTCAAGAAAAAGGGGATGGATGTTGGAGGACCAATGCTAGTGCAAAAACTAAGAATAATTATATCTGAGAAATTCCAAACTGCTTTCTCTGGTGGTGGGGGCCTAATTCCAGATGTGACAGGAGTTGGGGTTCCTATGTTTTGGAATAAAAGACAGAATTGAAAGACTCTGAACATCATGGGCTAATTAATAAATAAAATTCAGTGAGTTATATAATCTTATTAGTGCAATGAGGGTATTCATATCATCTTTTGAGCCAGAGAAGCAAAGATCTTAGAATTTTGACCCTGGGAGATGACATCCCTCTCCCTATTTCTCTTGGAACACAATTAACGTCCCTGTTTATTGAGCCTGATCTATTACCAGGTGAGGGGTTTGGCATTCCTGACTGGTGGGTCTGGAAATTGTGCTCAAGACATGAGTCTAAAGGCTTTTTTCTCCATTTGCAGCACTGGTTACCATTGCTTGGCTGGCTGTGATAGAAAATCCAAAGGAAGACAGTTGTCAGCTGAGCTATTGACAGTGCAACCAGGGGTGAGTAGGACATTATACTTTAACTGAAATTGAACCTCTGTTATGAACTGATGGTAAGCTTTCTCCTATTGGCATGGACATTCCAAGTGCATTCAGGAGGGATTCAAGAATCTGAACTTCAATTAAGTTTGTACGGGACTTGAGAATAATTATAAGTAAGGGGCTCATCAATAAGTAATCTCTTTCCAACCATTACAATAGATTTTTCCTGTCTCCATTATGGCTGTGTATTCTCTAGAGATGATTTACTTTTCTCACCAAACCTATGGTCACATTGGGGAACTCATGGATCATTTTAGTGCCTGAAATTTGCTTTAGCATGTAGTGAACAGAGGTAGAGGGATGAGTAAGAATAGAAGTTTACAGTCAGTAGGGATCCTGAGGTTTCAGCAGGTGCATTCAATCAATCCATTTTTTAAATTAATTTATTGATACATTTTAATGAAATATAAAACCATCCAAAGTGTATAATCAATGGTATTCAGTATAATCACATAGTTGTCCATTTATCACTTCAATCAATATTAGAGCATTTTCATTATTCCAATAATAATAAAAACAAACAAAAAACTCATCACCTCTCAATCTCTCTATATTTCCTGTGTCATACATAGCTACTAATATGTTTCCATCTCTCTAATCTATTTGTATTTATATTTTTAAAAACAGTCTT